>MKYO02020009.1:691527-717332 GCA_002013955.2 Citrus medica | reverse complement strand
TCAGATATAAATGTAGTTTCCCAAGTCATATGCTCATGCCTGGATACCGAATTTGAACCAAGAACAAAATTGTGTGGCACAGCTCAATTCGGATTAAAATTCGGATGTTCGTGCGTGAGCATTATTATGCAGTTCAGAGTAGTACTTCATTGGCAAATAGCAGAATTTTTAAGAAAATATTCAATGAAGAAGAAATAAAAAAGATTTGAATTCAAGCTTTGACTTATTACTTGGATATGTCCACAGTCAATGAACTCGTGAGCCTCAGCGAACCGTACAACGCTCTTTTCAACATATGTGCGGATCTGAAATATTAAAAATTTACAAAACAAATACATAAGCAAATAAATAAATCATGCAGATAGTATTAAAAATTTATGATGTAATAAATTTAATTCAAATAATATTTATTTATTCATGTGAACCTTTAAGAGGTGATGAGTACTTTCGTGATTGGACAAGCATTTTTCGCATATACTGGTGCAACAATTCAAACAATATATGTTCCTTTGTCTAAACTGCCATTCCGTGATTGCAATTTTGAAAGCTTCTCTCTTGGAAAAGAGTCAAAAGACCTTGGAGCCACTGGGGTTGATTCCCTGCCTGAAAGCACGATTGAATGCAATTGATGTTATTAACTAATTAAAAAAAGTAACAACGATTTCGAGTCCTAATGAACCAACGAAGTTGGATTCAATATGCCAATCACCCTTTATACGGGATTATTAAAAGAATTGTGTTTGTGTTTTAATTGACGCAAAAACTATTTTGTTGCCTACTCTAGAGTTAGATCAGGAAACTTAACAAAGAATAAAAGTGGAAAAATAAATTGTAATGAGTTAATGGGAAACAGAAGGTACATGCGCAAGCTGATTCGGATGAATTTTAATGGGAAACAAAAGATACATCCACAAGTTGATTTGGATTAATTAATTTTCAACATCTATAATCAATTATAGGGTGAGGTCGCTAGAACCTACTAAATCTCTCTTTATACCTGAACAAAAATTATATTTATTTTTAAATTTCAAAATGTTAGAATTACTCTTCATTTTTTTAACAGGTGTATATTTTCTCTCTGCCATAACATCCTGTAAACTAAATTCTCACATATACTCCAACATAGATATTGATTCTTAATCTTTCTTCTTAGATCATGATTGCATTATTAATAAACCATTACTGCATTTCTTGTATTATTGAAGAAAAAATATCATGGAGCTCAACCATATGCATATCTCCGCTGGGCAATCAAAGTCTTTTAGGCAGGCTTACAATTCATGTCACTATAATCCATGTTCTTCAATATGGACGAAGGATGCCGAGGTCATTGGAATCATGATTTTCATTTTCAAAGATTTTAGGAAAAAAAATTAATGACTTTGATATCTTGTAAATTTCGTTTGAAGTTTATATTTGGATAGTAAGTTTTGTTTTGTTTTTAATTGTTGATGGCATGTAGAAAATCTGAATTTATAAATTTTTGACAGACAAACATTACCATTCACTTACAATTGAACATTGAGAGAAGAAAAAATGCGAAGCCCTGGGTGCGAAACTGAGGCAAAAAGCGAAGGAGAAAACAGGGTACAATAGGTAATTCCATAAAAAAAACTTTAATAATAAGAAATTTAAATAAAAATAGGTGTATAAATAAAATTGGTGGGTTTTAGTACTCTCACCCTTATCACGTGTCTTTTTGAGCGCGAGTGGAATTCATGCTTTTTTTTTTTACCTTTCCATTCGCTCAGATCCCTTCCATTTCCTTAATTTTGTCTGGATCTTCCTTTTCTTTTGAGAAAAGGGAAGAAGAAGGATCTCCTTTGGCATACACCTCTTGCTCCTCTTTAATTTTCCCTTTCAAAGGCTTTTCTATTTCTACAACTTTTTCATTCATTTATGAGGTTTCTTTCACTTTCAATTTCTTAGTAGAAATGGATGAGGGTATTCTGCCTAAATAGTATATATAAATAAGAGAATACATCTCTAAAGTTTGGGAAAATTGTCACGCAGAACTTAAGGTTAGGCTAGGCAAATAAACCGACCCGACCCGATTCGATCCCATTCGATCCAAATATTTCAGGTTCGGATTGGATGCGGATTGACAGTGAAACCCGATCGGATTGGTTTTTCAAACCCGATCAGATTATGTTCGGATCGGATCAAACCCGATCCGATCCGAAAATCCGATCGGATTGCAAATAAAAAAAAATAAAGAATTACAAAACCCTAATTTATCATTTCTCAACACCACACGAGCACAAGCCGCCACCAGCCCACAACTGTCCAAAACTCCAATTCCAAAGCACCAATCTCATTGGCAGCAGTCACCACTGTTGAACTGCCATTGTCAGCCGCAAAATTAAACCAGCAAATCGCACCAAGTCATGAGCCTTTGCCTTCGTTTTGATTGCGTCAGCCGCCACCAAGCACAATAGATCCATGGTCACGCCAGCCGCCACCAAGCACACAATCCGTGGTCGCGCCAAGCAACCATGTCCGCAACCTCTCTGTACTGCTGAAATGGCATTTTCCGATGCAGCCATTTACAGGTGATGTTAATAATATTGAGTTGTGAAAGTTAACCAATTTTTTTGAGGCTTGGGATTTGTTTTATTGACATGAGGGATGCTGTAAAGTTGTTTGAATTGGTGAAAGGGATGGGAAGTTGAATTGTGATTTTTATTGTTCTCTTTTTTTTGAACTTTATATCTCCAATTTGAATGAATTGTGATTTTTATTGTTCTCTTAATTTGTTGAAATGATTGTTCAATTTCGTGTGTTCAAATTGGAGATATAAAGTTCCCGTGATTGTAATGAAATTTGCCGCAATTGATTCTAACTTCAGTTATCAAATCCAAGATGTGATTTAAAAAGAAAATTACAATTCTCTCTGCAACCTAAGCAATACCACCCGAATCTGATCCGATCCGTTCTTAACCTGATTTTTTTGATCCGATCCGATCTGAACCGAACATATTCAGATCGGATCACATATTCGGGTTGAGTTCGGATGACATTTTTCTCAATCCGACCAACCCGAAATCCGATTGGATTGACCCGAACCCGATCCGAATCCGATTTTGACCACCCCTACCTTAAGGTTTCAACAAGAGATAACAAGATCACTTTTTGACCCTACTTGGCTCTATTAATCCCAAAAATTGACTAAATGTTTTATAAAAATAGAAATGCAATATTAAGATAATGTAATAATACATATATTTTAAAATAATTTCAACATTAAAATTTTTTTTAATATTTTAAATCTATTAGACATATTTTATTATATTAAATTAAATTTTATAACAAATGGAAACATTATTGTCTATTAAAATAAGCATATAATAAATTAATTTTTTTAATATTATAAAAAAATAATTTTAATATTATTAATACATGAGACATATTTTATTAATTGTGAAATTTATTTAACCCAAATATTTATTTAAAATCTTTATGCTAAATACAAATGTATTATTAAAAAACATAAATATTACATTTTAAATATTAAAATTGTCAATATCACTAGTATACTAGATAGTTTAAATTATTTGTATTATACTTTTTGTACTCATTAAACATTTTAAGCTATTTTTTATTTACTATATATCAATGAGGTCCCTGAATGATGTAGTAAAAAACTTATGGCATCAATAATGTTTCAACTGTGTACCATTAGATTTAATTAACGGTAAACAATATTTGTATTAAAGAAAGAGACATATAAAAATTTTTAACCCTCCTTTATATTTATAATGTGATAACTTTTTTGAACATAAATGTTTCAAAATATATCATCTAATAGTCATCTAACAAAAATCAAATAAATAAGTTGTAATTATAAAACTTATATATGGTGTAACACTAATAAATGACACAATTAAGTATGTATATTTCAGTGAATGTCATAAATTGCATCAATAAGCTCATGGATGAAATTGTTTGTAATCTAAAATTACTAGATCACCCATGTTTTAATAAAAGTTACATTGCATATTAAAATACCCGCTATATACTACTATAGACCATTATATAATTGATCAACAAGTATAGATTATTTTTAACATCCATTTAGTACATGATAATTTCATTGCGGGTTAGAACACTATCATCTAATTATTTTTTTTCCTAATATACCTGCTTTTCTTTTCATTTTGCTAAAAAAAAATAATTTATTTTTTCCAATTTTTTTAAAGAAAAAGAAAATAAGAAGAATTTTAATTTTTTTTCTAAATAGAATTGATGAGTGGTACATAGGACAAGTGCTGTAATCAATGGAGTTTTGGTGAAGAGTAGCCTTCAAATATCATAATTGTCGAAGGAAATTATACCTCTAAAATTGGGTTTACGGGATTTTGAACACCTGCTCTCACACAGTGTAAAAGCAAGTGTTCGCCAATTAGGCCAAAGAACTATTTACTTTAATTAAGGAGAAAGAAAAATGTAAAATAAACTAAATATTGTAAGATGGTTTCATGGGGTGAGGAAGGAACTTTCTAGATGTCATAACTTGGGCTATAGGTACCCATTTTGGCCATATAATATAATTTCAAAGTTTACGATGAGATTAACCAAATCTAAGACCGTGTTTATGCCATTCTGCCACATGATCGAGCCAGCATTCTATTTCTTTCCTTTCCATTTTATAATATTAAGTTATTTTTTTGTTTCTCTAGTTAATTTTAGGAGTTTTATCTTTTTTTTTTAAATATCAAATTTAGATGCCATTTTTTTTTCTTATTTGCAATAGGAGAATTTTACTATAAAATGTGCCTATTTTTGATAAATTTACAATATCTATGGTTAGTATAAATCCGGCCCAACCGTTTTGGGGATATACTATACCATTACGAAGCTTGTGACAAGACAAACCAACCCACATTGTCTAGCTAGAAATTTAGTTTCTTTCCTAGTCATTTTACGATTTTAAGTTATTTTCCTATTTTTCTTGTTACTTTTAAGATTTTTATCTTTTTTTTTCTAGATTTTAGATTTGGGCGCCACTTATTTTGTTTTCCTTATTTAGATTAAGAGAATTATATTATAAACTAATATGTCAGATTTGCCTACTTTGGTAAAAATTTTAGTTACATTTTTGCATGAGCATCTATTTAAGTTTAATTTTAATAAATTAATTGTGTTTTAGATTACTTTGTGCTTTGAATATGAGTATAATTATAGATGACCAAAAAGCTCAAACTTCATAGATAGGATGCATCAGCGGACTTGCATAATAACAAAAAACTTGTCTACAGATGAACTAAAAAAAGTCTAAATCAGAGAAAATGTTGTAGCAATTGTTGTAGCAATCCAGAAGCAAATTACAAGCAAGACTACTCGCGTGTTAATTGACAAAGTAGCGACAGGCAACCCAAAATTATTTGCGATCCAAGGTTTCCAAAAAAGAGACACATGGTCACATGCTTTTGGTTGTCCTAATTCCAAGATATAAAAAGCGTACATGTGAAAGAAACAAGGTGGCCGTCACAAAAAGAAAAAATAGAGAGAAAAAGAAAAAGAAGAGAACAAGAGAGAGTTGAGGGTTGCAGTAAGAGATTTCTGAGAAAAAGAAAGAGAGGTCGCAAAAACCTAAGAGATGGACGTCTTACATTAGCATAACTCAATTCCTCATCTTTATTTTCTTGTTTTCATCTCTCTATGAGAATGTATCTGATGGCAAAAACGAGTATTATTACTGTTTTATCGCTATCATGAACTAAACTTTGATGTAGTTGGGTGAAAGCAAGGTTAATGATTATTTGACTTATATATGTGTGTTGCTGCTGCATTATTTTGTCTTGATTTTACTTATTGTAAATCTCTATTTCAGTTGACCACCCATTTAATGGATACTAGCTAAGGAGAAGCTTAAAAATGATCTGACTGAGTGGAACAAATTAAGACAATACATGGTTTTAGTTTTAGTTTCCCAAGTTGAGTTAATCTCGATTTGAATATGGTCATACTTAATCTAAGATTAGTGAAGAACCAGACATAGGGATTTACCTTGTAGAGCAATTGAATTTTAGAACATATAATACTATATCTAATGTTAGCATAGCAACTGGTCACTGTTACGTTGCATATAGATATAAGATATCCAACATGCGACAGCTGAGGATGCATGAGGGATTTTGTCTAGTGCTTTAACATGTGTCATAGCAACAATACTGTAATTGAAAAACAATCAATAGATTGAATTGAATGAGTTTAAGCACTCAACTATTTCTTTCATATTGAGTATATCTTTGTGTTTACTATGAGATTTTTTCCTTATTGCATTCTGTTTATTTTATTTTTAATTTTGTTAGGTCATTAATTTCATTCATTATTTTATTTTAATTAGATTGATTTTGTACTGTTAAGATTGTTGTAGCAAGTACTATAACATTAATCCTTATAGAGACAATCTGGATACTTATTATTATATTACTTGTTGTGTACACTTGCACATTGACACCTATAGCAATACATATCAACAAATTTTTGACATCGTTTCCGAGAATTGAATGCTTATTGTGATTTGTAAAGTCAATTTTAGTTGGTGCCAATTTTAGTTTTTTTATAAATTGTTTACTGTGTTGATAGAAGTGCTCTAGCAACCCTTGTATGCGTAGGTACAAATCTGTTGAATTCTAGTTTGTTTTAGAAATTTAAAGAACTGCAAGGAGATTGAGAAAAGATCATAGAAATATAAGATATGCTGCAGACATAGATGATTTGTAAGATATAAGGAACTTGAATCCTCGATGAGAAATAGAACCCGTCAATGTACATGGAGGTAAAGAAGGTCAAAATGGACAAAATATTTATGGGCAACTAGAGAACAATAATATTATCTACATGGCAGATGATAGAGACAGAGCCATTAGAGATTATGCCTTGTTGGCCCCACAAGCCATAAATCCTAGAATAGTTAGACCTAAAGTGCAAGCTACTAATTTTGAGCGTAAACTAGTGATGTTTATATACTGTCTCTTATACACATCTCTACATGGCAGATGATAGAGACAGAGCCATTAGAGATTATGCCTTGTTGGCCCCACAAGCCATAAATCCTAGAATAGTTAGACCTAAAGTGCAAGCTACTAATTTTGAGCGTAAACTAGTGATGTTTATATACTGTCTCTTATACACATCTCTACATGGCAGATGATAGAGACAGAGCCATTAGAGATTATGCCTTGTTGGCCCCACAAGCCATAAATCCTAGAATAGTTAGACCTAAAGTGCAAGCTACTAATTTTGAGCGTAAACTAGTGATGTTTATATATTTCAAACAGTGCGGCAATTCAATCGACTGCCATCAGAAGATCCTCGCCTTCACCTTAAACTATTTCTGGAAGTAAGTGATGCTTTCAAGATTGCTAGAAGCATTAAGATTCATACTCTTCCCATTTTCTCTAAGGGCTCGAACAAGAGTATGGTTGAACTCTCTACCGCCTAATTTCATTATTATATAGAATGACTTGGCAGACAAATTTTTAATAAAGTACTTCCCACCTGCCATGAATGCAAATTTGAGAAATGAGATCACAAATTTTTCCATCAACTTGAAGATGAAAGTTTGTATGATGCATGAGAAAGATTCATGGAGTTACTCAAGAGATGTCCTCATTATGATATTCTTTATTATATACAGTTAGAAACTTTCTACAATGGTCTCAACCCAAGTACTTGGATTGATGGTGGATGCTTCGGTAAATGGGACGTTGTTATCTAAGTCTTATAATGAGGCTTATGAAATTTTAGAAAGAATAGCTTATAACAACTATCAGTGGGCAGGAGTCCATAATGTAGATGCCTTGACAATATTATCAGCCCAAGTAACCTCATTAACATGCTGTCATACCCAGTGGTCTTGGAAATCTTGCAACTTTAATTACTACTTCAGCAACTTTAACCAAATTACTGAGGTATCTTGTGTTTATTACAGAGAAGGGCATCTATTTGACAATGGTCTTGGAAATCCTGCTTCAGTCAACTATGTGGGCATTTACAACAGACAGAACTACAATAATCCTTATTCAAACACTTAAAACATTAGATAGAGACATCACCAAAACTTCTCATAGAGCAATCAGAATCAATATGCTGCCGTACCCAGTGGACAAAACATGCATGCTCAACCACCTATATTTCACTAGTAAAATTAAGGGAAAAGAAATACCAGCAATGATCAATTTAGTTCTTTTGAAACTTTGATTAAAGAATATATTGTGAAGAATAGAGCAGTTGTCCAAAGTCAAGTTGTATCCTTAAGAAACTTAAAAAATCAGATTGGACAGCTTACCACAGCACTAAGCAACAGACCTCAGGGCAGTTTACCTAGCAATACAGAGGATCCAAGAAGAAAAGAAAAAGAACATTGCAAAGTGATTAATTTAAGATTTAGAAAAGATGTTCATATTCCAATTAGTGTACTAAAAAGAAGAGTTAACCCATTGTAACCTAAGAAGAAACTCAAGTTAAAACGGAGCCACAATCTCCCACTTTCCAGCACATTAGTGTAAATAGCCAAGCTACAACATCTGTAAAAAATGATGCTCCAGCATGTGTTGGTGAGGATGCTGTAACACCACCCACATCAGTCCAAAACATGGCAAAAGAGAAGCAATCTGTACAGCCTGCTATAGCACAACAGTTTAGACACCCGCCATATTTTTCTCAAAGAATCTAGAAACACAAACAAGATAAATAATTCAATAAATTCTTAGAAGTGTTCAAGCAACCACATATCAATATTCCTTTTGTGGAAGCCTTAAAATAAATGCCAAATTATGTGAAGGTCTTGAAGGATATTTTGGCAAGGAAAAGAATGCTTAGAGAGTTTGAAACAGTTGCTTTAATACAAGAATGCAACTATATGCTTCATAACGAGATACCTCAGAAGCTGAAGGATTTAGGAAGTTTTACAATCTCATGCTCTATATGAACTAAAAATGACAAGGTGTTTTATGATTTGGAAGTTAGCATCAATCCCATACCTCTATTAGTGTTCAAGCAATTGGGAGTTGGAGAAGTTAAATTAACAACAATGACTTTACAACTTGTTGACATATCTCATGCCTATTCAGAAGGCAAGATTGAAGGTGTATTGGTGAAAGTGGATAAATTTATTTTCCAGTAGATTTTATAGTGCTGGACTTTGAGACAGATAAAAAAGTACCAATAATTTTAGTCAGACCCTTCTTAACCATAGTTAAGACTCTAATAGATGTACAAAAATGAAAACTGACTATGTGGGTTAATGATTAGTAAAATACACTCAATGTGCTAGATGCCATGAAGAGTATTGATGATGTTGAAGACTGTAATTTTATCAGTGTTATAAATTTTACTGTAGTAGAGAGATTAAACAGATATTGCAGTAACGAAGAAATCAATGCTGTAACATTTGAAGAACTTAAAGAAGAAGATCTTGAAACAGCTGACATAGTATCATTAGGAGAGAAGTAACCCGGAAGAACTTACGAGCACTTTAAATCTTTAAATCTTTCAAACGGGGAAGTAAAGTCTTCTATTCCCTCTATTGAATCATCTCCTATTTTACAATTAAAACTTTTACCTTCACATTTAAAGTATGTTTACCATGGTGACAATGACACACTTCCTATAATCATTTCATCTTCTTTGATTGCAGAACAAAAGAAGAGCTTGGTGGATGTATTAGGGAGATACAATAAGGCCATCGAATGGACTGTGGCAAATATCAAATGAATCAGCCCATCCATATACAAGCATAAGATTTTACTGGAGGATTACTACAATAACTTAGTAGAGCAACAGAGAAGATAAAATCCAATCATGAAGGAAGTTGTGAAGGAAAATATCATCAAGTGGCTTGATGTTGGAATCATTTACCCAATATCAAATAGCTCATGAGTAAGCCCAGTACAATGTGTTCCAAAGAAAAGTGGAGTAATAGTCATAGCAAATGAAAAGCATGAGTTTATTCTTACAAGAACAGTAACTAGATGAAGAGTTTACATAGATTATAAAAAGTTAAACAAAGCCACCAGGAAAGATCACTTTTCACTGCCTTTCATAGATCAGATGCTGGATAGACTTGATAGAAAAGAGTACTACAACCAGATTACTAGCACTAGAGGATCATGAGAAGACAACATTCACTTGTCACTATGGAACCTTTGCCTTTAGAAGGATGTTATTTGGCCTATGCAATGCTCTAACAATTTTTCAAAAGTATATGGTGTTAATTTTTTTAGATATGGTTGAGCAAACACTTGTAGTATTCATGGATGATTTTTTTGTTCTTGGGGAATCATATGATGTTTGTTTGCATAATGTAAAAAATATGTTTAAGAGATGTGAAGAGACAAACTTAGTGTTGAAGTAGGAAAAGTGCCATTTCATGTTACAAGAAGGGATAGTTCTCGGCCACAGGGTCTCTAGAAAGGGAATAGAGCCGGATAATGCAAAAAGAGAGGTGATTAATAAACTTCCACTACCTACTTCAGTCAAGGGCATAAAGAGTTTCTTAGGACATGCTGGGTTTTATAGAATGTTTATTAAGGATTTTTTCAAAATATCCAAACCTTTGTGCATGTTGCTGGAGCATGATAAACCCTTTAATTTTGATGAGAATTGCCTAAAGGCCTTTGTTGAGTTGAAGAAATTCCTTGTTACAGCACCAGTTGTTGTAGCACCCGATTGGAGTATGCCTTTTGAATTGATGTGTGATGCTAATGACCACTTTGTTGGAGCATTGCTAGGGCAAAGGCAAGATTTTTCACTCTATTTGTTACACTAGTAAGACCCTAGCTGATGCACAACTCAATTATACTACCACAAAAAAGAGTTGTTGGTAGTTGTTTATGCATTTGATAAATTCAGAACTTATTTGGTTGGCACCAAAGTGACTGTTTATATGGATCACTAAGTTATAAAGTACTTGATTTCAAAGAAAGATGTCAAACCAAGGTTCATTAGGTGGATTCTTTTACTACAAGAGTTTGATCTAGAGATCAAAGATAGAAAATGAAAAAAAAAAGTAGATCATCTCTCAAGGTTGGAAGCAGATGCATGCATTTTAACTAAGCAAGATGTAACAAAAACATTTCTTGATAAGTATTTGCTAAAAATAGAGCATGTACAAATATTGCAGCAAGCTGGTTTTCCATGGTATGCATATTTTACTAATTATTTAGTGAGTGGATTACTACTGTCAAATTTGAGCTACCAGCAGAAGAAAAGATTTCTCCATGATGTCAGAAGCTATCAGTAGGATGATCCTTACTTGTACAAGATGTGTTCAGACCATGCGATCAGAAGGTGTGTTTTTGACGAAGAAATTTCAAACATTCTGTAGTCTTGTCATGCTGCCGCATATGGTGGACATTTTGAAGGATATAGAATAACAACAAAAGTTCTTCAATTAGGTTATTACTGGTCCTCTATTTTTAGAGATGCTTATGAATTTATTGTCCACAAATGATGCCAAAGCAATGGTAAAGTTCATTCAGAAGAATATTTTCTCGAGATTTGGCCTCCTAGAGCTATTATTAATGATGAAGTGTTAGCCTAAAGAGCTTCACATAATGTAATTTTGATGATAACAAACATGTGTCTTAAGTGATTCAATAAATATTATATTTCACAAGTTCATTAGTTTTTGAAAGATAATGTTTATACAAGTGAATAAAGTGAAATCAAGTTCAAGAAACTCAACAGATAACGGCACAATCAAGAATAAAGTTTAGAGCTTTACGGATAAATTATTACGATAAATTCTAGTAAAGCTGGTATGATTTAATTGATGCATGGTTTAACATTTGAGAAGCTCAATATTTTATTTAAATCATTACTTTTCATAAACTAAAAGATTTTATATTTATAAGATAAAATATTTTGTGGATTTGAGTAATTTAAACTAAAATAAAAAAGTTTTGAATTGTTTTGAATAAGTATTGTTTTGAATTCTAGATTTGGACTTATTTGCAATCATTTGAAATGATTTGGGTCATATCATAATTTATAAAAATTTGAGGACCCGAATGAAAATATCCAAAAATGGATAGAGAGTTAGCGGCTAACCACCTGAGGGCTAGTGGCTAGCCGCCTGAGGAAAATTTGATATTTTCAAATGTTGGACTAAATTGTAAAGGGTTTGAGAATTTTGAAATTCATAAGTATTTTGTTAAAGTTTGAAAAGAACATTTTTAAAAAAATATTATTATATTTTGAGCCATATTATAATTTTAAAAAATTTTAAGAATAACAAGTATTATTTGAAAATTTAAAATTGGACCTGTTTGAAAATTTTTACAATATTTTAGATCATAATATAATTACATAACGTTTTGGGTACAAATATAATTTCGTAAATAATATTACCATAGCCAAATGAACTTGGAGGCATGAACGTAGACGAGAGTTAGAATTGGCAAAAAAATGTAGGCCGGCCGAAGCCCGTGACAGCCCAACCCAACCCACGCCCGCTGGCTTTAGGTCTAGCCCGCGACTTAAATTTAAAGACAAGGGCTCTCACGTGGTGGTGACTTAAGCTTGGGCTTTATAATATAATGCATACATATATTTTTTAAGAAATAAATTATAATATATTAAAAATTTTAAATTAAAAAAAACTGAGAAATAAAAAAAAAAGTCGAGATTAAGTAATTAACAAAAAACAAAACGAAACCAAATTCTCAAAACCTAAAATCCCTAAATTTATCTCTACATCTCCAGCCGCTACATCAGCCTCTCACTGCACTCTCCGCCGGCAGCCAACAGCCGATGTTTACTGCCTTACCCTCACACCAAAATAAGGAGCCACCACCGTCAGCAGCGATCCACCATCCACACGCGACACAGCAGATCCAGCAACCCAACAGCAGTACAACACCAAACGGGCAACGCAACAGTGACCCACACCCACCAGTACCACCAGCGCGATGTAGCTGCAGCCAATCGAACGCGCGCGATGCAGCAGCAGCGATCTCAGCTCCAACGCGACCTAAAACCAGCAGCACCAGCAACGCAAGCGAACCAACAGCAGACCATCACCAACTCCACCCCAAGTAAGCTTTGATTTTTTTTTTTAATTATTGTAGAAATTCTGAGATTACTGAAGCCATTGTTGATGTTGTAATGGAGAGTAGTTTTGTGGAAGAATCGAGAGAGAGAGTGAAGAAGAAGAAGAAGAATGTTTCATTGTTGTCATAGCAAGTGGATAATGAAGAAGTAATACTGTGTTTCAGTTTCAACCACAAATTCTTTTAAAAATTATTAAAGGGTATTTCATATTTACCTAGTTTATCGTATTTTATCTCTTGTAATTTGCATATTTTTATTTGATAGGCACTTTCTCTATTTTGTCATCAAAATTAAGCGAAATTTTCACTTATATGTACATTATTATTATTTTTTATGAGATTTGGTGGATAATTGATACGCTGTAGGAAAAGTTTCTATCTATAAATGAAAATGCCAGTAGCTCTCAGTCAATAAAAAAGAAATTAAAGTAAAATTTTATTAAATTATTAAAAGTCTAAGCCCTGTCGTGGTCCAGCCCAGGCCCGCGCCAAGCCCGTAATTTGCCAACCCTAACGGGAGTTGCCGAACCACATAAAAATTATTGTGTTTGTTCTCTCTTCCCTTATTCTTTTATTATTATAATTTATTAAATTTATTATTTTTTATTTCATTAAGGGAATAGATTGAATTGTTGTGTGTTTTGTTTATCTTAAGTTTTAAAATCTTAATTCACTTTCCTCTTGGATTGCCTAGTTAGTATTTCAAAAGGAATCCTTTTTGTCAACAGTATGATTGTTGTAGCATTGGCTAAGTATGAAATCAATTACTGCAGTATATTATCCACAAACAAGTGGTTAGGCAGAAGTGTCTAATAAAGAGAAAAAATATTCTAAACAAAAGTGATGAATCTACTAAAAATGATTGGCCTATTAGACTAAATTATAGGCTTATCGAACTTAAAAAAACCCCACTTGGCGTGTCTCCATACAAAATTATTCATGATAAAGCTTGCCATTTGCCATTAGAGCTGGAGCACAAAACATATTGGGCAGTTAAATAACTGAACATGGATATGATAGCTGCAACAAAGCAGAGGAAGCTACAACTTTATGAGTTAGACGAGTTGCGATTAATACTATTATTTATCTATCTAATTTTACAAATGAAAAAAATTGGATAGATAAAAAGCAGTGTTAATTTCTTTCCATGTAGTGACAAAAGGAAGAAAGGAAAACCACGTGCCTTCCTTTTATTTCTTTTCTTTTCAAATGGGTCTCTCATTATAAGTAAAAAAAAAAAACCAACACTAACATGAAATATTGGGTAGATTAGCTAGAATAAACAAATAAGGACAAAAATGCTAACAAGAAAGTAGCATACAAACCTTAGCAGCTTTTTCGTGAGATGATACAAGAAACAGAAGGAAAGGGCCAGTGAATGAAAAACCTTCTTTCTCCTTTCTTGCAATACTATCAGCAGCAGTAGCAACTATCCATGCAATTTGCACTATGGTAGAAGAAGATCCACTTGTCTCCAATATATCCTTTGCAGATGAATAACATTTCCAAAATTCAATTCCCCAAGAATTGACAAACAAAGGATTATCCTGCTCAACAACGTCATGACGCATTGCATTCTCTATGGCATTCAAGCACAATATAAGAAACTTGGACGGACAATCCAATTTTTCACAGGCTTGTCCATGATGACCATTAGCACAACTCTTGCCATTCAAATGAACCTCTGCCCTTTCTACGTTACCAGTTCTCTTCTCCACACCATCAATAAACAACAAAGATTTGTCCTGACTATTCTTCAAATTTATAGCCTTCTCTTTTGTCTGTTCTAGATGACCTGGCTTTTCATTATTGTCCCTTTTAGTTTCTTTCTTGGACACAGCACTCTTACCCTTAACAAATGCATTCTTATTCTTATCCAATTGCAAAGAGTTTCTCTTCTTGGTTGCCTTTGTTTCAGTTTCACGTTTATCATATCTATCATTGAAAGGATCATCCAGTGTGGGTAGGCTAAAACACATCCCCTGAAACAAAACGATAATGTCATATATACATAATATTAATTTAGAAATTTCATCATACAACACACATTTCCCAAACTCAAGTAACAAAAATGCAGATGAAAAATCAGTTAGCAGAGCAAGCAGTGTAGCATTCAATCAGCAAACTACAAACTACAAAGTGGCAGCTTCAATATGTATACTAAATTACTATCAAGTTTGAGAGCATACACTACTAATCTCTTTCTAAAGCATTTTAAGTAAAATAGATAAATAAAAAGTAAAGCAATCCAAGTTCCACAAAAAATTAAAAACAAAATAAATTCCACAATCAGCACTCAGCAATAATCCAAGACACAACGCCTTCGTCTTGCTCCAAAAGCATATTTCTTCATACAAGACTAAGCATTTTCTTGAAGCTGAAGCTATTTTGCTAAAAATCCATTTACTAGATTCTCTGAAAACGGAAAAACAATCATAAAAACAACAAAAAAGGACAAGAATCAAAATGGGTTCTATGAACTAGCATTGCTCTATATATCTCTATATATATATATATATATAAGCAAAAAGAAAAGTACAACACCTGACACTGGCGATGTTTTCCGGACTTACGACGCTTCTTGGCGGCGATAACGGCGGCGACACGAGCAGAAACATTAGAAGAAGTGTTTTTGTTATTCAGTTTCTTTATTTTTGCCTTGTTCCTTCTTCTCATCACTGCATCGTCACCTTTCGTCATTGCAACACACAAAAAAAAAGACCAAGATTGTTGTGTAAAATCTGCGTGTAGCTACTGTATAATATTTACATAGGAAAAAAATGGAAACTTGGTTGGGGTTCAACTGAAGAGAAGTGAAGACGGCGACTCGTGTTATGAACTTATTTGAGAGGAGAGGGATGAGTGGCAAAGGGAGCATTTTGGAGAATTTGTTGAGGGTATTTTAGCCATTTAAAAATTTTATTAATGGACTATTGGGCTTGTGAATTGTGCTTGGCCTATTGTGTTGAGTTTCATATAGGGATGGCAATTGATTGGATCTGATCCAAGATCCACGTGATCCAAATCCAATTGGATCGGATTTATCTTAATATCTGATCCAGGTCTGGATGTATCTTAATATCTAAATCTATATCCATATCCACCAATCTTTTAATTTTATTTTATTTTCAAAGTTTCTTAACAATTGTGGAATTATAATTATAATAAATTTTATTCATAGCACATTAGTGATATTTACCATGCATTTAAACACTTCAAACTTAAAGGTTAGTTTTGTAAATTTAAAGGTCAGCCAGCCCCAAAGCATATGCATATAATATTCAAATTGCAAGTCAAGTAATACAACCTGGCAATTTATTTTATTGTATTGGCTAAATAATTTCTAAGGAATATAGTTATTCATATATTTATTTTATTGTATTGGCTAAATTATAAAGCACTAAATATAAATCATATTTAATTTATATATCATTATTTAATGTTGTAGGTATGAGGGTGGGTGTGCCGTGAATATTACAATGATGAAGGAGACAATATAATATTATATTGATATAACTCTTGCAATTACTTTTGAAGGATATTTTATTATCTTTCTTATTTGTTGTTTTGTGTAAAAGTATAAGTTGCAATATTTATTATATTTTTTAAAAAATTATATAATTTATTTGTTATCAATACATTTTAGCCTTGAATTTTTATTCCAAAAAATTATTACTTTTTTATTGTTAAGTTTTAGAATTCATGACGGATTTAGAACAGATTTGGATTTTAATTTTTTTTTCAGATTTGGAGCAGATATATATATTTATTTCTTTTTTGGATTTGGATATGGAGCGAAAAATATGAATTCATGATGGATCTGGAGCTATGGATCTTAATTTTTATTATGGATATGGATCTGGAGCAGAGTAGATCCAACTCATATCTGCCCCATTGCCATCCCTAGTTTCATATGGTTTGGTCGTAAACCAAGGGCTACGTAATGTTAAAATACACATTATTGGAAAATACTTTTCTTTTTTAGGAATTTTAAAAATAATTTTACACCAATTTATTACATATTCTAATTCTAACTATAATTTTGTTAATGCTATCTTCTTTTCTAGCTTTGGTGTGTGTTTTTTCAAATTTATTCTAACTATAATAGTTTGGTTCTCTGTTCTTTTAATCCTTTGCAAATTTGTCTTAATTGCCCATTCTCTTCAAATACAACTTTCTTTGGTGATATTGTTTACTTAATGCCAAACCATCTAGGTAGGGCAGCTAGTAATTTTATTTTTTAAAAATTTATTTAATGAAAGTACAAAGGGAAAAAAAGGAAATACTACAAACCACTTGAGCTATTTATGTAACCTTATAATTATTCTTTACAAAAAATAACCATATGAGCTTAACTTTACTGTCATTACCGAAATGCATTTATAATCAATCTGATCCATCAATCATAGCAACATAGAATCAAAGCAGCTTTCACTATAACTATTGTATCTTGACCCATCAATGGTCTTTATGCTAATACAACTGAATGATATTAATCACGTTGTGTATGCGTAGTATGAAAATATCATGCAATGTAACCTTAACATGCTTATTTTCAAATGGTCTACCTTAAATCTTAGTGAGATCAAACTATACAAAAATCAGATTGTGAATAAATAAAAAACTTTATTTCTGTAGAAAATAACTTTAAATATCGATGAACTGAAATAACTAAAAAACATTCAGATTATAAGAGTATTTAAAATCGCAAACTCCTACTAAAATTGAATATTCTTTAATGACACAACACTCATGCAAGTAGTGTGCTCATAAAACATCTTAGGTGGCAATCCTTTAGCAAGCAAATCTGCAATCATGGAGTTTGTGTCGATGTGCTCTATAGACAACTGTCCATTGTAAACTATTTCTTTAACAACTACAAACTTGGTGTTTATATACTATGACTTCGTCAAGCTCTTATTGTTATTGAAATACAACATGGTTGATTTGTCACAAAATACGTTGAGTAGTCTATCAACGCCATTTAATATGTTGTGAACTCCATTGTCATCATACAATAAGTTATAAGAGACTGTTTAGCACTCTTCTAGAAGACAACACCCCTAGATAGTAGATAGATTTAACATGAGGTGGATTTCACACAATGATGTGAGTGGTTGCACTAGAATCTATCCACTATGTGTGTTTAAGTACTAAATTTAAATTAACCTCAAAATAAGCCAAATTAAGAAGCATACATTTCTTAGCACACCATGCGTGATAATTATAGTAATGTTTCTTCTTAGTCTTTCAGCTCCATAGGAGAAATAACCAGTACCTTTTGGATTACTTAGTTTCTTTGGTTATTTCTTTTGAGGTGTTATATCTGCAGCTTCCTTATCGTTGTTCCTTTCTTTGCCCTTAACCATACCCTTAGAGGTGGAGGCCAAATGAGCACTTTTTGCCATATCTTTCTTCATCATATTCTCTTCTTGAACACAATATGATATGAGCTCATTCAGAGACTAAATCTCTTTTTGATAGTTATAGCTCACCTTAAACTAGTTAAAATGGGTTGATAAGGATATTAAACCAGATGCACTAGCAAATCCTCAAAGCGTTTAAGCTTAAGTGCTCTCACCTTATAAGAAAGATGAGACATCTCCACTGATATCACATTTACCCATATACCTCATTGAAATTGGGCTTGTCAAGAGCGTACCAATTTTAGCATTTTCGTTCTTGAAAAAATTCAGTTTATTTTATGGAATGAACTCTTTAGTCGTAATTGCCTCTTTAGACATTGAGCCCCTGGGTGCTTCTGAAATGGTATTCTTCATGATCATGATACACATGCGATTGGATCTCTCCCACCTTCCTATTTCTCGTTTGTCATTAATGGTACTTTCATTTGTAAGAGGTGAAGGAAAATCAAACTTTAACGCAAGATCGAGATTAATGACTGCGAGAACTATTAAAAGAAGCCATATAAGTCTCAAAGCAAAAATAAATTTAAATAAAGGTAAGCCATATCTCAAGATACCTGACACTCCATTAATATTTCATTTTTGGACAAAAAATATTAACTTGTAAGTGATATTTTAGTGTAGTAATCAAACACTAATAATAAAACATGTCAAACAATAAATTTGCCTTTGGGCTGATTTATTATTCACATGTAAAATTGAAATTATCACGGTTTATTGCTACAAGTGCATATGTAATTCTGTTAAATATGGACATTCCTTTAGACTTGATTGATATTTACAGAAATTACATACAGAAAGTAGTTTATATTTCACAACAAATTAATTTCCACAAGAGAGGTCACTTTGGTGATATGTTGCTTCAATTAATTCATCTCAAAATATATATAAACATACAAAAAATTGAATTTAAATTGCATAAAAAATTACCAAAAAGTTCATGTGAAAGTCAAAGTCAAAATCAACATCAACCATTGACCGGTTCAGGGCTGGACTGGTTTGGGTTAACCCGAATCGGATCTTGAATTAGCCGCAAATCTTGAAACCCTTTTTTTTTTCATTTTTCATTCCTCTGCTCTCACGCAAGTTGTTGATGCGTCTTGATGGTCGTGCCTTTCCTGGCCAGAAAATGAAACTATTTTTTTGTTTATAGTTCTTGATGATAAGCTGCTTTTACTTAATCTGCAGGCTACGACTTGCTTTGGGCCACGTCTTGCTCGAATGCTGGGATGGCTATTGCTGCTGCTGGCATTAATCCTCCTTTATCCATATTTCCAAAAGACCTTTCTTAAATTCTGGATTTCTTAATAATTGGTAGTACTAAAAACAACTACAGATTTATTCTCAAATTCAATCATATTAGAATTATTAGATTCAAGAACAAAAAAAAAATTAGTTAGTAATCCAAAATAAATTCGATTCTCAACGATTCAACATGAAGAGACTCTGATACCACTTGTTACAATAATAAATCCTTTCATAAAAACTATCACCTACAATCTAGGAACATTCATGTTGTATCACCAAGAATCAATAACAAAATATGCGGAAACCTACATGAATCTATAATGATTGATTGCTTTCTAAATTCATGTGTTTTGTCTTCCAGATCAATACGTTCTCCTAAAAAATCCTTTAATGGTATGTTTACTAATCAGTAATCAGAATGGACTAGAATTAGAATAGAGTGGAATCGAAATGAGTTGGAATCAGAATGAGGAATGAGAATAAGAATAAATTGTTTACTTTAGCTATGAGAATTGGAATTGTAATGAATTGTATTGCCATTTATGTGTTTATTTTATCTTGAAATCGGAATAGATAGTTACAAGTTACTAAACTGACCTTAGTTTATTATTGTCATAATAATAATAAAAATAATAATAATAATAATAATAATAATTATTATTATTATTATCATTATCATCATCATCATCATAATTGTTTATAATCATTATATTAATAATAGTAATTATTATTCTTATTGTTATTATATTGTAATTAATACTTATAATTATTCCTAATAATAATAATAGCAACAACAATAACAATTTATTACTACTCTTGTTGTTGTTGTTATTATTATTATAGCAACACTATTATAATTGTTAATCATTATAATTAATATTAATAAAAAAGTAGTAGTAGTAGTAGTAGTAGTAGTAGTAGTAATAATAATAATAATTACAACAACAATAATTACAAATTATTATTATTGTTGTTGTTACAATTAATACTTATTATTATTTCTAATAATTGTTATTATTGTTGTTGTTGTTGTTATTATTATTATTATTATTATTATTATTATAGCAACAATATTATAATTATTATCCATTATAATTAATATTAATTACCGTCGTCATCGTCGTCATTAGGGATGGCAAATTTTTCCGGACCCGGACAAACCCGGATCATCCGGTACGGGTTCAACCCGCACCGGATGCATTAACAATGCGGATCCGGGTTGTAATTTTTCAAACCCGGATATATTCCGGGTCGGGTCCGGGTTTAGGTGAACCCGGATCTCCGGAACCCGGACCCGGACTACTATTTATTTATTTATTAATTTTTATTACAAACTAAAAGTATATAAGCATTAAACAATAAGTTGGGCAGGAAAAAAAAATTAAAAGCAAACAAGACAAACCCGCAAAACCCTAAAGCAAAACAAAATAATTGCACCAGCCGCCACCTTGTTGAGGGGAAGCAAAACAAAACAATCCCTCAATCGTCATCTCCATCTCCATCTCAATCTTTATCAGTTCATCTCTCAATCTTCATCTCCATCTCTCAATCTTCGTCTCCATCTTCATCTCAATCTTTATCTCACTCATCCCCAGCGGCCACCTCAATCCTCATCTCCCTTATCCCTAGCGACTGCCACCTCAATCTTCATCTTCTTCATCCCCAACGGCCAAGTTCATCAATACATCATCAATTAATTTTAATTTCTTGTATTTCTCCTTTAATTTTTTGCTTTTACTTAATTTCGGTAATTATTAATTTTTTTCTTGTTGATAATAGCCAAACGCAGCATCTTAGCACATATTATCCATATCATTGTAAATTTTATTATTGAAGTAAGCAAATTTGGTTGTGATCCCATGAATTCCTCCTATTGTTTTTTGCTTCTGTAATTCCAAAGAACCAAAAAGTGGCAAGTATTAAATCTATCTTCATCTAATACCGGGTTTGAAACCCGTAATCCGGAAACCCAAATTTTTTCGGGTTACCGGGGCCGGACCCGGAGTGAAACAATCTGGGTTTATATCCGGATCCGGAAACGTAAATTGTCATCCGGGTCCGGAATCGAAAACGTTAAACCCGGATTAGGACCCGAATTTTGCCATCCCTAGTCGTCATTATCATCATCATAATAATAATACATGAAAGGATAAAATGGGAATTTTAGGATTTGTGAGGGTAATATGATCACTTTAGGGAATGGAATTTCATTCCCACCTTCCCCTATGGCAATGACAACTCTAGTAATTATTCTCAATTTTAGGTGGGGCCCACCTCTCATTTAAGCAAGTAAACACATCATTCATTCTCATTTATTGATTCCCATTCATATTCCCAATAAGTAAACACACCATAAGGTTTTTTGTACTCTCTCTCTAATGATGAGATATCAGAAAGAATAGAACGATAGGCGTGACCTAGAGATCATAACCACTTATATAAATAACTTTTCCTATTGTTTTTGGGTATTCCTATTTCCGCCATCATAAAAATAGAAATTTTCCTTAAGTCTCTACATATTAAAGGCTCACGCCCTATCAGATACATTAAGGCCCAAATTACTGAACACTTTACTAGATCACTTTTAATTGGACTTAACCTTATATGACAGTCGCAAGGCATAAATATTCACATATGAGCCCAACATTGGATTAAGGAGCAAACAATATTGGATTAAAGCTCTAAGATCTCGGACCTAAATAAAGTTCTATCGAGTCATGCTCAAGTGTGAACTTCTAGACTACAAAATATAGACTTGAGCTATTACCAGAGTTGTATAGCTATGTAGATTTATTTTATTGTGCTATACAACTCTAATCATAGTTCAAATTTGGACTTTGTGTGTATATTATAAGAAGTAAGAAGGTAATTGAATGAACGTTGCAGTACAGTGAGCAGAAAAAAATATTTTCTTGCAGCCATTCTGAACATCCATTACACTTGTTTTGGGGTGGATTTGCTACACCCTTGTTTCTGTGGACTTTTATGTATAAATAACACTTTTGCTCGAATTTGTGTGTGTCTGGTGAGAGAGATTTAAAATACATACGGAGGAAGTGAGAAAATAAATAGTTAATAATAATTCATTGGCAACATAGAAGATATTTATTTACATATATATAGGAATGAAGAAATAAATTAAAAATGAATTCAAGATTTGACTTACCTGGATAGGTCTACATTCAACTTTGCAACATCCTTATTTTCTTTTGTAAATATCTAAAATATTAAAATAATATCATAGAGATAAGAAGAGAGAGAGAGAGAGAGAGAGAGAGAGAGAGAGAGAGAGAGAGAGATGTAGATGGTTTTAGAAATTGAATGATGTAATTTAAATTAGTTTTTATTTATGAAAACCTGCAAGCAGTGACGGACCCAGAAACAAAAATTAAGGGGGGCTTAGTTCAAAAAATTTTATTTAACTTGGGGTTTTTTTTTATTTTAATGTTCACTTGAATACGTTTTAAGTCTTATAAACTCAAATTTTATTACTTTCTTTTAAATTCTAAATAATAATGGTAATAAATTATTTATTTTAATTGCGTGAAAATATCATTTTTCGAAGTAGTTTCCACAAAATATTTAAAAAAGAAGAATAATGTGGCTATTGGGATTTGAACCAAAACTTTAAAACCATCAAATAACACTCTTACTATTGAACTACAAGTCTTTTAATATATGAAAAATGTATCCAATTTTTTTATGTAACATTTTTAGAATGGGCTTGAGCTACATTTAAAAACAATTAATGATCCAGAAGGGGCTGAAGCCCCTCCTGGGTCTTAATTGGGTCCGTCCATGCCTACAAGTGTCGATGTTTATGAAATTTGTCAAGAGGCAAGCAATATTTTTTGCATACACTGTTGCGACAGTGCAAACAATATATGTTTGTTTGGAGACTTTCATGTCTTCGGCAAAGTTGTAGAATTTTTCTTGTAGAAGAAATTGGAGCCAATCTGCCATTGATAGACTCGTTGCTTGAAAACATGATTAAAAAAATAAAATTTTATTAATTAATAAAAATAACCAAAAAAGATGGAATTCTTGTAGTATGACAAAAAGATCACTAAATTCTGTTTATTTTTAAAACGGTTATACGGATCCTTTCATAAATACATAGGTTATTTGTCTATTAAAAAATGATCACATGCACTTAAATATTTTGTTCAAAAGTAGGGGTGGCAAAAATGCCAGGCCCGTGGGTTTAGGCTCGGCCCTCACACACGAGGGCCTGGATAAGGGCCCAAGAAAAAAAGCCCAGGCCCACTACTTTAAAAAAATAATTTTATAAATTAGAATAATATAATTAAAATTGAAAAGTAATTTAAAAATAAAAAAGAAAACTTAAATTCTTAACTTATAAATCAATTATGATTCAAAAAGCTAAAATTATGATACTAAATTCTCTCCAGTATTAAATAAAATTAAAGTTATGAGCTTTTATTTGCTTTATTTATTATTTTAATTTGAAATATTCATTTTCTTTAATTTATCTATGATTGTAATAACTTGTTGATCATTAATTTATTTTAAATTTATAATAATTTAAAAATTTTAAAATAAATAAATAAAGCCCAAGTCTGGCCCGAGCCTAGCCCAGGCCCACTGTTTGCCATCCCTATTCAAAAGAGAGGTCAGGGTAACCATTTATGAAAGCAATGAAATTTAAAACTAGAGGATGTTGTAGTTATTTTTTGTAACAAAAAAATAAAAATTAAGAAACAAGAAGGCAAAAAGAAATAACGAACCATCTTGATGTTGGAGAGATCTAGTATATTTTCGAGCGAGAGGAGTAAGGAGAATGACACAAGAGGGACAAAGAGAACTTGAGCTATTTAATTACAGATGAGCGTCTAGTATTGGTATCCTAAAATTATCAAATTAATCCAGTGGGATTTTGTTAGGTGTGCACACAAATTAATGATTATTGTTAATATATTTTATGAGACCTCATAAATTTTCAAGATATTTGTATTACATTTAATTAATTAGTCTAATACAATTTAATAAAATAAAATAAAATTATGAGATCTAAACTAAGGGATGAAAAAAGGAGAAATAAAAAGAAAATTAATAAATGAGAAAAGAAAATAGCAAATAAACCTGTCTCCGACAACAACGTAAAAAACTTAAATAAATACGCCTTTTCAGCAATAGTACCAAAAACTTGACACGACTTAAAAGTATTAATTATTCTTAGGTATGAAAGTTTCTTGTTCTAATAAAATCCAGTGAGTTCAGGATCGATACACGGGGAAAATATTTAATTTGTAATTTCTTTTAAATTATCTAAGAACTAAAAAAAATTTAAATATATGCTATTTAAATTAAGTAAAACTATAAAAATAAATTAGTTAAGGCTATCAGCACTCATGTTTGCCCCAGGTCAAACCGCAAAACTAATGCAAACGACGTTGTTTTGTGAATTTATTTATTTTTGTTTTAATCGGCATCAAAACTACGCCGTTTGCTGTGTTTCTCATCTCTGTATCATTTATTTCACACAAATCTTGGAAACTGAAATCGATTAAGCATTTACCAAGATACTAATTCCATGCATATCAGATTCTACAATTTGAGAGGAAAATCTACTTTAAGAACATAGAAGAAGTTCACACAAGCCTTTCCAAACAATTACGCCAAGATAATGAACCTAGTAGTGCCCTGCCTGGAAGATAACGCCTAGTCAACAATCAAAGATACTAGGACAACCAAATGAAATGGACTGAAATTAACCCAAGAACCATCAACTAATCGGAATCCTGCATCGATTTAATTCGCCAAGTACTTCTCGGTCACTTTAGCCAACAAGAAATTAGGATAAGCCTTCAAGAAACAAAGCCGCTTGAATGAACACTCAAGGCACCAACAATTTCAGCAATTACACTCTTTCTCAACCTATTAGCATCCACAAACACACTCACCATATCATCCATCTCCTCTTTCATTGCCTCCCAAATAACCCCTTTGAATCCCTCATCACTCTTTCCCTCAAAAGCCACTCAATCCTCTGCTATCCTCACTTTGCACCGTCTTGATTCTACCAATCAACGTTGGCACCATCAACCTT
>MKYO02020009.1:637285-688910 GCA_002013955.2 Citrus medica | reverse complement strand
AGAGAGAGAGAGAGAGAGAGAGAGAGATGTAGATGGTTTTAGAAATTGAATGATGTAATTTAAATTAGTTTTTATTTATGAAAACCTGCAAGCAGTGGTGGACCCAGAAACTAAAATTAAGGGGGGCTTAGTTCAAAATTTTTTATTTAACTTGGGGTTTTTTTATTTTAATGTTCACTTGAATACGTTTTAAGTCTTATAAACTCAAATTTTATTACTTTCTTTTAAATTCTAAATAATAATGGTAATAAATTATTTATTTTAATTGCGTGAAATTATCATTTTTCGAAGTAGTTTTCACAAAATATTTTAAAAAAAGAATAATATGGCTATTGGGATTTGAACCAAAACTTTAAAACCATCAAATAACACTCTTACTATTGAACTACAAGCCTTTTAATATATGAAAAATGTATCCAATTTTTTTTATGTAACATTTTTAGAATGGGCTTGAGGTACATTTAAAAAATTAATTATCCAAAAGGGGCTGAAGCCCCTCCTAGGTCTTAATTGGGTCCGCCCAAGCCTACAAGTGTCGATGTTTATGAAATTTGTCAAGGGGCAAGCAATATGTTTTGCATACACTGTTGCGACAGTGCAAACAACATATGTTTGTTTGGAGACTTTCATGTCTTCGGCAAAAGTTGTAGAATTTTTCTTGTAGAAGAAATTGGAGCCAATCTGCCATTGATAGATTCGCTACCTGAAAACATGATTAAAAAATACAATTTTATTAATTAATAAAAATAACCAAAAAAGCCGGAGTTCTTATAGTATGAAAAAAAGATCACTAAATTCTGTTTATTTTTAAAACGGTTATACGGATCCTTTCATAAATACATAGGTTATTTTTTCTATTAATAAATGATCACATGCACTCAAATATTTTGTTCAAAAGTAGGGGTGGCAAAAATGCCCGAGATGGCCCAGCCCAGGCTGGCAGGCTTAGGCTCGGCCCTCACACATGAGGGCCTGGACAAGGGCCCAAGAAAAAAAGCCCAGGCCCACTACTTAAAAAAAATAATTTTATAAATTAGAATAATATAATTAAAATTAAAAAGTAATTTAAAAATAAAAAAGAAAACTTAAATTCTTAACTTATAAATTAATTATGATTCAAAAAAGCTAAAATTATGATACTAAATTCTCTCTTTTGTGTCAATTAATTAAGAACGCGTTTGAATTAGAAAATCTAGTATTAAAGAAAATTAAAGTTATGAGCTTTTGTTTGCTTTATTTATTATTTTAATTTGAAATATTCATTTTCTTTAATTTATCTATGATTTTAATAACTTGTTGATCATTAATTTATTTTAAATTTACAATAATTTAAAATTTTAAAAATAAATAAAAAAAGCCCAAGTCCGGCCCGCGCCCAGCCCAGGCTCGTTGTTTGCCATCACTATTCAAAAGAGAGGTCAGGGTAACCATTTATGAAAACAATGAAATTTAAAACTAGAGGATGTTGTAGTTATTTTTTGTAACAAAAAAAAAATAAATTAAGAAACAAGAAGACAAAAAGAAATAACGAACCATCTTGATGTTGGAGAGATCTAGTATATTTTCGAGGGAGAGGAGTAAGGAGAATGACAAGAGGGACAAAGAGAACTTGAGCTATTTAATTACAGATGAGCGTCTCATATTGGTATCCTAAAATTATCAAATTAATGCAGTGGGATTTTGTTAGGTGTGCACACATATTAATGATTACTGTTAATATATTTTATGAGACCTCATAAATTTTCAAGATATTTGTATTACATTTAATTAATTAGGCTAATACAATTTAATTTTGGAAATGAGATCACTATTCACAGCTGTAATTTAAAAAATAAATAAACATTATTTAATTGAAATTCAATATGATTTGGAATGTTGAATTCTCCTGAAACGGCAAAGCCTGAAAGCTCGTACCTCATAAGTTGGTGTGGGACTTTTCTTTATTATCTATTTATTTATTTCACTGTCTTGAAAATTTGGTTCAGCTAAACCTGCAATTAACAATCCAAGTACGAGAGCGCAAGTTTGTGATTGGTTCTTCCTTCACGCTCAGAGCTCGTAGCCTTAACTATTGGCTATTTTGTGATTGGAACCATTTACAACGTCAAATAAAATAAGTTCCATGCGTAGAACTAAATTTCAAGCAAACGAAGGGCTAACTGAAATTTTACGAAATAAAATAAAATAAAATTATGAGATCTAAACTAAGGGATGAAAAAAGGAGAAAAATAAAGAAAAATAATAAATGAGAAAAGAAAATAACAAAAAAACCTGTCTCCGGCAACAATGTAAAAAACTTAAATAAATACACATTTTAAGCAATAGTACCAAAAACTTGACACGACTTAAAAGTATTAATTATTCTTAGGTATAAAAGTTTCTTGTTCTAATAAAATCCGGTGAGTTCAGGATCGATACACGGGGAAAATATTTAATTTGTAATTTCTTTTAAATTATCTAAGAACTAAAAATAAAATTTAAATATATGCTATTTAAATTAAGTAAATCTATAAAAATAAATTAGTTAAGGCTATCAGCACTCATGTTCGCCCCGGGTCAAACCGCGAAACTAATGCAAACGACGTTGTTTCATGAATTTATTTTTTTTTGTTTTAATCGGCTTCAAAACTACGCCGTTTGCTGTGTTTCTAATCTGTGTATCATTTATTTCACACAAGTCTTGGAAATTGAAATCGATTCAGCATTCACCAAGATACTAATTCCATGCTTATTAGATTCTACAATTTGAGAGGAAAATCTACTTTATGAACATAGAAGAAGTTTGCACAAGCCTTTCCAAACAATTACGCCAAGATAATGAACCTAGTAGTGCCCTGCCTGGAAGATAATGCCTAGTCAACAATCAAAGATACTAGGACAACCAAATGAAATGGACTGCAATTAACCCAAGAACCATCAACTAATCGGAATCTTGCATCGATTTAATTCGCCAAGTACTTCCCAGTCACTTTAGCCAACAAGAAATTAGGCTAAGCCATCAAGAAACAAAGCCGCTTGAATGAACACTCAAGGCACCAACAATTTCAGCAATTACACTCTTTCTCAACCTATTAGCATCCACAAACACACTCACCATATCATCCATCTCCTCTTTCATTGCCTCCCCAATAACCCCTTTGAATCCCTCATCACTCTTTCCCTC
Organism: Citrus medica; assembly: GCA_002013955.2. Taxonomy (NCBI): domain Eukaryota; kingdom Viridiplantae; phylum Streptophyta; class Magnoliopsida; order Sapindales; family Rutaceae; genus Citrus; species Citrus medica. The sequence continues at coordinate 685,747 of MKYO02020009.1, read as the reverse complement.
AAAAGCCACCCAATCCTCTGCTATCCTCACTTTGCACCGTCTTGATTCTACCAATCAATGTTGGCACCATCAACCTTAACCCACCTTCAATTTGCTCAATCTGTGACATTAAATTCTTGGACACATTACTCCATGCCATGAAAGAGAAATGAGATTTCAAGACTACTGCGCCAAGACGGGAAGAGAAGCTCGAGTAGTTTTCTTGGGTGGTCGCGTTGTCTAATGCGTCGTAACATCAAAGAAAATGGCTGAAGAGGAGGTTGACGTGAGCGTAGAGGAGGGTTTGCGATGAAGAAACAGATTTGTGAATGAGAAAGAGGGAGGAGGGTCTTTTGCAGAGTGTTGCACCCATTTGTGTAGTAATCTTTGAAGGCAAGTGTTTGCGATTTCTTGCGAGAGAAAAGAGAAGCAAAGGATCTTGGCATCTTTGAAGAAGATGATGATTCGAGCCTGATGTGAGCAAATTCGTTGTTTCTTCTAAAGTAGTCAAAGAAAAGGAGACATGAAAGGGGAAAGGGAAAGACGGAAAGCAAAGAAGTGAAGGGAAATATTTGGCCAGCAAAATGCACCGTTTTTTGCTTTAGTTTTGAAACGGTGCGTTTTGAGTTTTCGGGGTTTGACCCGGGGCAACTATCATTTTCCTAAGGCTGATGATTAATTTAATTTATATAATTAAAATGGAATTTGATTAAATCATTTTTTTGTACTAAGGGTTATAATTGAAATAAAAATAATTGTTGAAATTAAATTACACATAATTAAAATTAAAATAACTAAAATTAAAAATAACACCAAATTTATTCATGAATTAAAATTCAAACTTCTAAAATAAATTATAAGAAAATTAAATACAAACGAAAAGAAATTTTTTTTTTGGAAATTAAGTCTTCCGTTTCTCACCCCTCTAGTGCACACTACCTCCTGCACCTTCCTTTAATTCTCCTCTCCTTTCCTAACTTTTTTTTCTTATTTGTTTCTCGTGTCCTGGCCTCGCCGCTCCCATTTCCTTTTATAGGAAAAGAAAGACTCATCCTCCTTTTTGTTTTATTATTATTTAATTTTTTTACTATTTTTTAACATTGCAAAAGATAAGCAAGTGGCAGGTAACTACTACTACTGATTTTGGCAAAGTGGCTGGACCTTTTTTAAAAATTTTAATATTATTTTTTAAAATTAATACAATCCAACCTCTTTGTCTACTGCATTTGGTTTTAATTCCTCCTTTATTCTTGAAATATATCTATAATATAGAAATGAGGTAAAATTAACGTAATGCAATTTAATTTAACATAAAATTATATTATGGAAGTATTAAGCTAATTTATAGGTTATGAGTGCATTAATAAACAATATAAGTGAAAAAATTAAAATTTTAACCTTTATTGAATGTATACTTTCTAGAGTTAATCAAACAACAGCATCACAACTTTGCCCTTTTCAATCTTTATTCTTGAATTTCCTCTCAGGGCAGTCTTTCTTAAATTGTCTTTTATGGCATTGGGAATATTTCAAGTTCTTTGGCTTTGATTTAGACCTTTTTTTTCTTACTTGTTGAACGTTATCTCATGGGTGGCCTTGGGACTAGTTGAGAATAATTTTAAAAAGCAATTATTTATACTTAATAGTTTCTCAATATTAAAATTATATAAATATGTACTAAGCATAATACAAGTATTATAATAATAGAATATTATAAATAAAAAATAAAACAAAAAATTATTTATTTATCATGAAAATAAAATATTAAAAAGTAATTATATTTGTTTAAATATTTTAGTAACATTATTAATTTAAATTTATTATTAACTAATTTTTTATTTGATTAATAGTATAAATATTGTAATTTTTGCTTGTTTTAAACACTCAAATATAACACAATTTTAAATTTAAATATATGCTTTTATTATTATAAAAGTAATGTTTTTATTATTATAAAAGTAATGTCTATATCTTTCCATTAAACTTAAAATAATGTATGGTCATTTTTATTATCTTTAACCTAATTTAATGATAAAATTATATATATAGTACAATTTAATCCAATGTTGTATTATGCCAAACATAAGAGGTCACGGAATATAATCTTATCTTTATCACATCCTATTTTAAGTCATATAGCTGAAGTCATATTCAATTATATCTCATCTCATCCTATCCTATCCAGCGCACCAAACAAGCATATATATGTGATTAAGAGCTAAAAAGATTATAGCTAGAAGCATTTCTGTTAGAGTTTCTCCTAAAACATAGATATCCAGAGACAAGGTTTTAGAATGTTAGAAATATAATCATTGAGGGATGTAAGTCGAGATTGTTAACGGTACATCAAGTCTGTAATACTAACGCTAGCTAGATTCGAGTCCCTCTCAAATCCAAAAGCCATATAGCTTTCCGAACACATTTACCGAATGACCAACATCAATTTCTTCTGCAAGTGATAAAGGACAAATACAACAACATATGATAACTAAAAGAACAAATTCCCTTTCAAGAAGTTCCCAGATCGCAACTTCAATGGACCATTCCATAAAAGATTCAATTATAGGAAACTACTATTGCGTTTTTATGGAATTAAAATGAGGAGAATATTCAAAGGAACCCTTAGTTCTTTAATTTCGGAGGAATTTGGGGATTAAATTGCATGTGTTATATATGCTTCCGTTTTCGTTTCTATTTCAACTAAATTGCACAAGTCAAGTCACATGGCAGCAGATTTACGTGCATCCAGTTTTGGAGTGGCAGAGATAGACCAATTGTACCAAGGCTATTATATTTAATGTACTAATTAATGTTACGGATAATTAGTGAGCAGCCTAACAAATAACTTGTATCACAATTTACAGCTTCAACTGACAAAATAATAAAATTAATGACTCTATGCATAGCTAAAAACTCTAATTCATAATAATAATAAGGGAGTTCAAATAAAACAGCAGCTAATAAAATAGTCTGTCACTACAAATAATATGAAGAAACACCAAGCTTTAGAGTTTGTCATTTATTAATGATTTCTTCGTCAAATTAATCCAGCGAGCTTGTTCAGAGACCCAACTTGTTCAATAGACGAGGAAAATTGCTTGAATTCGAAGAATTTTGACAGAGATAAGAAACCTACAAGGAGGGAGGATTAATAATTAGAAAAAGAATAGTGCAAACTTTTATGTGTGTGTGTGTCTATATATATGTAAGTATGTATGTATGTATGTGTGTGTTTGTGTGTGTGTGTGTGTGTGTATAAACATGTATACATACGGGAGATTTTGAAACAACCTTACAATAGAGTGAACAGAAATAATTATTCCCTTGCAGCCTAGCTGGACACCCACTGCATTTGTTGGTGGTGGATTCTCTAAAATATGTTCCCGGCCTTTGGTTTATATGTAGCACTTTTTCACCATTATGTTGATATGTCTGAAGAGAAAATATATGGAGCACGTTTGTAAGAAAGTGGTCAGATATAAATGTAGTTTCCCAAGTCATATGCTCATGCCTGGATACCGAATTTGAACCAAGAACAAAATTGTGTGGCACAGCTCAATTCGGATTAAAATTCGGATGTTCGTGCGTGAGCATTATTATGCAGTTCAGAGTAGTACTTCATTGGCAAATAGCAGAATTTTTAAGAAAATATTCAATGAAGAAGAAATAAAAAAGATTTGAATTCAAGCTTTGACTTATTACTTGGATATGTCCACAGTCAATGAACTCGTGAGCCTCAACGAACCGTACAACGCTCTTTTCAACATATGTGCGGATCTGAAATATTAAAAATTTACAAAACAAATACATAAGCAAATAAATAAATCATGCAGATAGTATTAAAAATTTATGATGTAATAAATTTAATTCAAATAATATTTATTTATTCATGTGAACCTTTAAGAGGTGATGAGTACTTTCGTGATTGGACAAGCATTTTTCGCATATACTGGTGCAACAATTCAAACAATATATGTTCCTTTGTCTAACTGTCGTTCCGTGATTGAAATTTTGAAAGCTTCTCTCTTGGAAAAGAGTCAAAAGACCTTGGAGCCACTGGGGTTGATTCCCTGCCTGAAAACACGATTGAATACAATTGATGTTATTAACTAATTAAAAAAAGTAACAACGATTTTGAGTCCTAATGAACCAACGAAGTTGGATTCAATATGCTAATCACTCTTTATACGAGATTTTTAAAAGTTCAACGCAACTATATGATAAAAGCTAAATCTTTTTTTTAAAGGGATAAAAGCTAAATCTTAATTCTAAATCAAAAGGTGAAAATTAAAGAAAAGACCGACCATAATTGTCTATTGATGCTGGAGAGTGTATATTTTTCTTTGAGAGAGAGGGGAGTGTTGGTAAAGAGAATTACACAAGAGTCAAAGAGAATCGAGCTTTTTATATATGTGTGTATCGTATTTGTGTCATATTGCTGTCCGAAAAATTCTAGCACTGTTTAGTTAATTAATGTAATAGGTTTCGTCAACATAAAAAAAAAAAAATTTGCACGCACGAAGATTAATTTCTATTTTAGCAACGATAATAGGAAACGTTTGTGTCTTATTTGGGTTGTGTTTGTGTTTTAATTGACGCAAAAACTATTTTGTTGCCTACTCTAGAGTTAGATCACGAAACTTAACAAAGAATAAAAGTGGAAAAAATAAATTGTAATGAGTTAATGGGAAACAGAAGGTACATGCGCAAGCTGATTCGGATGAATTTTAATGGGAAACAAAAGATACATCCACAAGTTGATTTGGATTAATTAATTTTCAACATCTGTAATCAATTATAGGGTGAGGTCGCTTGAACCTACTAAATCTCTCTTTATACCTGAACAAAAATTATTTTTATTTTTAAATTTTTAAATTTCAAAATGTTAGAATTACTCTTCATTTTTTTTAACAGGTGTATATTTTCTCTCTGCCATAACATCCTGTAAACTAAATTCTCACGTATACTCTAACATGGATATTGATTCTTAATCTTTCTTATTAGATCATGATTGCATTATTAATAAACCATTACTGCATTTCTTGTATTATTGAAGTAAAAATATCATGGAGCTCAACCATATGCATATCTCCGCTGGGCAATCAAAGTCTTTTAGGCAGGGCTTACAATTCATGTCACTATAATCCATGTTCTTCAATATGGACGAAGGATGCCGAGGTCATTGGAATCATGATTTTCATTTCCAAAGATTTTAGGAAAAAAAATTAATGACTTTGATGTCTTGTAAATTTCGTTTGAAGTTTACATTTGGATAGTAAGTTTTGTTTTGTTTTTAATTGTTGATGGCATGTAGAAAATCTGAATTTATCAAATTTTGATAGACAAACATTACCATTCACTTACAATTGAACATTGACAGAAGAAAAAATGCGAAGCCCTGGGTGCAAAACTGAGGCATAAAGCGAAAGAGAAAACATGGTACAATAGGTAATTCCATAAAAAAAACTTTAATAATAAGAAATTTAAAAAAAAAAAGGTGTATAAATAAAATTGGTGGGTTTTAGAACTCTCACCCTTATCGCGTGTCTTTTGAAGCGCAAGTGGAATTCATGCTTCTTTTTTTTTAACCTTTCCATTCATTCAGATCCCTTCCATTTCCTTAATTTTGTCTGGATCTTCCTTTTCTTCTGAGAAAAGGGAAGAAGAAGGATCTTCTTTGGCAGACACCTCCTGCAACTCTTTAATTTTCCCTTTCAAAGGCTTTCTATTTCTACAACTTTTTCATTTATTTATGAGGTTTCTTTCACTTTCAATTTCTTAGTAGAAATGGATGAGGTATTTTGCCTAAATAGTATGTATAAACAAGAGAATACATCTCTAAAGTTTGGGAAAATTGTCACGCAGACCTTAAGGTTAGGCTGGGCAAACAAACCGACCCGATTCGATCTCATTCGATCCGAATATTTCATGTTCGGATTGAGGGTAATATAACCACTTTAGGGAATGGAATTTCATTCCATCCTTCCCCTATAAGAATGACAACTCTAGTAATTATTCTCAATTTTAGGTGGGGCCCACCTCTCATTTAAACAAGTAAACACATCATTCATTCTCATTCCTTGATTCCCATTCATATTCCCAATAAGTAAACATACCATAAGTTTTTTTTTACTCTCTCTGTGATGGTGGGATATCAGAAAGAAGAGAACGATATGCGTGACCTAGAGATCATAACCACTTATATAGATAACTTTTTATATTATTTTTGGGTATTCCTATTTCAGCCACCATAAAAATAGAAATTTTCATTAAGTCTCTACATATTAAAGGCTCGCACCCTATCAAATACATTAAAGCCCAAATTCCTGAACACTTTACTAGATCGCTTTTAATTGGACTTAACCTTATATGACAGTCGCAAGGCATAAATCTTCACATATGAGCCCAACATTGGATTAAGGAGCAAACAATATTGGATTAAATCTCTAAGATCTCGGACCTAAATAAAGTTATATAGAGTCATGCTCAAGTGTGAACTTCTAGACTACAAAATATAGACTTGAGCTATTACTAGAGTTGTATAGCTATGTAGATATATTTTATTGTGTTGTACAACTCTAATCATAGTTCAAATTTGGACTTTGTGTGTATATATAAGAAGTAAGGAGGTAATTGAATGAACATTGCAGTACAATGAGCAGAAAAAAATATTTTCTTGCAGCCATTATGAACAACCATTACATTTGTTTGGGGTGGATTTGCTACACCCTTGTTTATGTGGACTTTGATGTATAAATAACACTTTTGCTCCATTTTGTGAATTTCTAGTGAGAGAGATTTAAAATATATACGGGGGAAGTGAGTAAATAAATAGTTAATAATATTTCATTGGCAACATAGAAGATATTTATTTACATACATATAGGAATGAAGAAGTAAATTAATTGAGAGATGTAGATGGTTTTAGAAATTGAATGATGTAATTTAAATTAGTTTTTATTTATAAAAACCTGCAAGTAGTGACAGACCAGAAACTAAAATTAAGGGGGGCTTAGTTCAAAAAATTTTATTTAACTTGGGGTTTTTTTATTTTAATGTTCACTTGAATACGTTTTAAGTCTTATAAACTCAAATTTTATTACTTTCTTTTAAATTCTAAATAATAATGGTAATAAATGATTTATTTTAATTGCGTGAAAATATCATTTTTCGAAGTAATTTCCACAAAATATTTTTAAAAAAAGAATAATGTGGCTATTGGGATTTGAACCAAAACTTTAAAACCATCAAAGAACATTCATACTATTGAACTACAAGTCTTTTAATATATGAAAAATGTATCCAATTTTTTTTGTGTAACATTTTTAGAATGGGCTTGAGGTAAATTTAAAAAAAATTAATGATCCAGAAGGGGCTGAAGCCCCTCCTGGGTCTTAATTGGGTCCGCCCATGCCCACAAGTGTCGATGTTTATGAAATTTGTCAAGGGGCAAGCAATATTTTTTGCATACACTGTTGCGACAGTGCAAACAATATATGTTTGTTTGGAGACTTTCATGTCTTCGGCAAAAGTTGTAGAATTTTTCTTGCAGAAGAAATTGGAGCCAATCTGCCATTGATAGATTCGCTGCCTGAAAACATGATTAAAAAATGTAATTTTATTAATTAATAAAAATAACCAAAAAAGCCGGAGTTCTTATAGTATGACAAAAAGATCACTAAATTCTGTTTAGTTTTAAAACGGTTATACGGATCCTTTCATAAATACATAGGTTATTTTTTCTATTAAAAAATGATCACATGCACTCAAATATTTTGTTCAAAAGTACGAGTGGCAAAAATGCCCGGGACGGCCCAGCCCAGGCCCGCAGGCTTAGGCTCGGCCCTCACACATGAGGGCCTGGACAAGGGCCCAAGAAAAAAAGCCCAGGCCCACTACTTTTTAAAAAAAATAATTTTATAAATTAAAATAATATAATTAAGATTGAAAAGTAATTTTAAAAAAAAGAAAACTTAAATTCTTAACTTATAAATCAATTATGATTCAAAAAAGCTAAAATTATGATACTAAATTCTCTCTTTTGTGTCAATTAGTTAAGAGAGCGTTTGAATTAGAAAATCCAGTATTAAAGAAAATTAAAGTTATGAGCTTTTATTTGCTTTATTTATTTTTTTAATTTGAAATATTCATTTTCTTTAATTTATCTATGATTGTAATAACATGTGGATCATTAATTTATTTTAAATTTACAATAATTTAAAATTTTAAAATAAATAAATAAAGCCCAAGTCCGGCCCGAGCCCGGCCCAGGCCCGCTGTTTGCCATCCCTATTCAAAAGAGAGGTTAGTGTAACCATTTATGAAAACAATGAAATTTAAAACTAGCGGATGTTGTAGTTATTTTTCGTAACAACAAAAAAAATAAATTAAGAAACAAGAAGGCAAAAAGAAATAACAAACCATCTTGATGTTGGAGAGATCTAGTATATTTTCGAGGGAGAGGAGTAAGGAGAATGACACAAGAGGGACAAAGAGAACTTGAGCTATTTAATTACAGATGAGCGTCTCGTATTGGTATCCTAAAATTGTCAAATTAATGCAGTGGGATTTTGTTAGGTGTGCACACATATTAATAATTATTGTTAATATATTTTATGAGACCTCATAAATTTTCAAGATATTTGTATTACATTTAATTAATTAGTCTAATACAATTTAATTTTGGAAATGAGATCACTATTCACAGCTGTAATTGAAAAAAATAAATAAACATTATTTAATTGAAATTCAATACGATTTGGAATGTTGAATTCTCCTGAAACGGCAAAGCCTGAAAGCTCGTACCTCATAAGTTGGTGTGGGACTTTTCTTTATTATCTATTTATTTATTTCACTGTCTTGGAAATTTGGTTCAGCTAAACCTGCAATTAACAATCCAAGTACGAGAGCGCAAGTTTGTGATTGGTTCTTCCTTCACGCTCAGAGCTCGTAGCCTTAACTATTGGCTATTTTGTGATTGGAACCATTTACAACGTCAAATAAAATAAGTTCCATGCGTAGAACTAAATTTCAAGCAAACGAAGGGCTAACTGAAATTTTACGAAATAAAATAAAATAAAATTATGAGATCTAAACTAAGGGATGAAAAAGGGAGAAATAAAAAGAAAAATAATAAATGAGAAAAGAAAATGACAAATAAACCTGTCTCTGGCAACAACGTAAAAAACTTAAATAAATACACCTTTTCAGCAATAGTACCAAAAACTTGACACGACTTAAAAGTATTAATTATTCTTAGGTATAAAAGTTTCTTGTTCTAATAAAATCCGGTGAGTTCAGGATCGATACACGGGGAAAATATTTAATTTGTAATTTCTTTTAAATTATCTAAGAACTAAAAATAAAATTTAAATATATGCTATTTAAATTAAGTAAAACTATAAAAATAAATTAGTTAAGGCTATTAGCACTCATGTTTGCCACGGGTCAAACCGCGAAACTAATGCAAATGGCGTTGTTTCGTGAATTTATTTATTTTTTGTTTTAATCGACATCAAAACTACGCTGTTTGCTGTGTTTCTCATCTCTGTATCATTTATTTCACACAAGTCTTGGAAACTAAAATCGATTCAGCATTCACCAAGATACTAATTCCGTGCATATCAGATTCTACAGTTTGAGAGGAAAATCTCCTTTAAGAACATAGAAGAAGTTCACACAAGCCTTTCCAAACAATTACGCCAAGATAATAAACCCAGTAGTGCCCTGCCTGGAAGATAACGCCTAGTCAACAATCAAAGATACAAGGACAACCAAATGAAATGGACTGAAATTAACCCAAGAACCATAAACTAATCGGAATCTTGCATCGATTTAATTCGCCAAGTGCTTCCCGGTCACTTAAGCCAACAAGAAATTAGGCTAAGCCTTCAAGAAACAAAGCCGCTTGAATGAACACTCAAGACACCAACAATTTCAGCAATGACACTGTTTCTCAACCTATTAGCATCCACAAACACACTCACCATATCATCCATCTCCTCTTTCATTGCCTCCCCAATAACCCCTTTGAATCCCTCATCACTCTTTCCCTCAAAAGCCACCCAATCCTCTGCTATCCTCACTTTGCACCGTCTTGATTCTACCAATCAACGTTGGCACCATCAACCTTCACCCACCTTCAATTTGCTCAATCTGTGACATTAAATTCTTGGACACATTACTCCATGCCATGAAAGAGGAATGAGATTTCAAGACTATTGCGCCAAGACGGGGAGAGAAGCTTGAGTAGTTTTCTTGGGTGGCCGCGTTGTCTAATGCATCGTAATAGCAAAGAAAATAGCGGACGAGGAGGTTGACTTGAGCGTAGAGGAGGGTTTACGATGAAGAAACAGATTTGGGAATGAGAGAGAGGGAGGAGGTTTTTTGCAGAGTGTTGCACCCGTTTGTGTAGTAATCTTTGAAGGCAAGTGTTTGCGATTTCTTACGAGAGAAAAGAGATGCAAAGGATCTTGGCATCTTTGAAGAAGATGATGATTTGAGCTTGATGTGAGCAAATTTGTTTTTTCTTCTTAAGCAGTCAAAGAAAAGGAGAAATGAAAGGGGAAAGGGAAAGACGGAAAATGAAGAAGTGAAGGGAAATATTTGGCCAGCAGAATGCACCGTTTTTTGCTTTAGTTTTGAAACAGTACGTTTTGAGTTTTCGGGGTTTGACCCGGGGCAACTATCATTTTCCTAAGGCTGATGATTGATTTAATTTATATAATTAAAATGGAATTTGATTAAATCCATTTTTTTGTACTAAGGGTTATAATTGAAATAAAAATAATTGTTGAAATTAAATTACACATAATTAAAATTAAAATAACTAAAATTAAAAATAACACCAAATTTATTCATGAATTAAAATTCAAACTTCTAAAATAAATTATAAGAAAATTAAATACAAACGAAAATATTTTTTTTTTGGAAATTAAGTCTTCCGTTTCTCACCCCTCTAGTGCATACTACCTCTCGCACCTTCCTTTAATTCTCCTCTCCTTTCCTAACTTTTTTTTTCTTATTTGTTTCTCGTGTCCTGGCCTCGCCGCTCCCATTTCCTTTTATAGGAAAAGAAAGACTCATCCTCCTTTTTATTTTATTATTATTTAATTTTTTTACTATTTTTTAGCATTGCAAAAGATAAGAAAGTGGCAGGTGGCTGCTACTACTGATTTTGGGAAAGTGGCTTGACCTTTTTTAAAACTTTTATCATTATTTTTTTAAATTAATACAATCCAACCTCTTTGTCTACTGCATTTGGTTTTAATTCCTCCTTTATTCTTGAAATATATCTATAATATAGAAATGAGGTAAAATTAACGTAATGCAATTTAATTTAACATAAAATTATATTAGGGAAGTATTAAGCTAGTTTATAGGTTATGAGTTCATTAATAAACAATATAAGTGAAAAAATAAAATTTTAACTTTATTAAATGAATACTTTCTAGAGTTAATCAAACAGCAACATCACAACTTTGCCCTTTCAATCTTTATTCTTGAATTTCCTCTCAGGGCAGTCTTTCTTAAATTGTCTTTTATGGCATTGGGAATATTTCAAGTTCTTTGGCTTTGATTTAGACCTTTAGACCTTTTTTTTCTTACTTGTTGAAAGTTATCTCATGGGTGGCCTTGGGACTAGTTGAGAATAATTTTAAAAAGCAATTATTTATACTTAATAGTTTCTCAATATTAAAATTATATAAATATGTACTAAGCATAATACAAGTATTATAATAATAGAATATTATAAATAAAAAATAAAACAAAAAATTATTTATTTATCATGAAAATAAAATATTAAAAAGTAATTATATTTGTTTAAATATTTTAGTAACATTATTAATTTAAATTTATTATTAACTAATTTTTTATTTGATTAATAGTATAAATATTGTAATTTTTGCTTGTTTTAAACACTCAAATATAACACAATTTTAAATTTAAATATATACTTTTATTATTATAAAAGTAATGTTTTTATTATTATAAAAGTAACGTCTATATCTTTCCATTAAACTTAAAATAATATATGGTCATTTTTATTATCTTTAACCTAATTTAATGTTAAATTAGGTATACATTACAATTTAATCCAATGTTGTATTATGCCAAACATGAGAGGTCACGAAATATAATCTTATCTTTATCACATCCTATTTTAAGTCATATAGCTGAAGTCATATTCAATTATATCTCATCTCATCCTATCCTATCCAGCGCACCAAACAAGCATATATATGTGATTAAGAGCTAAAAAGATTATAGCTAGAAGCATTTCTGTTAGAGTTTCTTCTAAAACATAGATATCCAGAGACAAGGTTTTAGAATGTTAGAAATATAATCACTCAGGGATGTAAGTCGAGATTGTTAACGGTACATCAAGTCTATAATACTAACGCTAGCTAGATTCGAGTCCCTCTCAAATCCAAAAGCCATATAGCTTTCCGAACACATTTACCGAATGACCAACATCAATTTCTTCTGCAAGTGATAAAGGACAAATACAACAATATATGATAACTAAAAGAACAAATTCCCTTTCAAGAAGTTCCCAGATCGCAACTTCAATGGACCATTCCATAAAAGATTCAATTATAGGAAACTGCTATTGCGTTTTTATGGAATTAAAATGAGGAGAATATTCAAAGGAACCCTTAGTTCTTTAATTTCGGAGGAATTTGGGGATTAAATTGCATGTGTTATATATGCTTCCGTTTTCGTTTCTATTTCAACTAAATTGCACAAGTCAAGTCACATGGCAGCAGATTTACGTGCATCCAGTTTTGGAGTGGCAGAGATAGACCAATTGTACCAAGGTTATTATATTTAATGTACTAATTAATGTTATGAATAATTAATGAGCAGCTTAACAAATAACTTGTATCAAAATTTACAGCTTCAACTGACAAAATAATAAAATTAATGACTCTATGCACAGCTAAAAACTCTAATTCATAATAATAATAAGGGAGTTCAAATAAAACAGCAGCTAATAAAATAGTCTGTCACTACAAATAATATGAAGGAACACCAAGCTTTAGAGTTTGACATTTATTAATGATTTCTTTGTCAAATTAATCCAGCGAGCTTGTTCAAAGACCTAACTTGTTCAATAGACGAGGAAAATTGCTTGAATTCGAAGAATTTTGACAGAGATAAGAAACCTACAAGGAGGGAGGATTAATAATTAGAAAAAGAATAGTGCAAACTTTTATGTGTGTGTGTGTCTATATATATGTATGTATGTATGTATGTGTGTGTGTGTTTGTGTGTGTGTGTGTATGTATAAACATGTATACATACGGGAGACTTTGAAACAACCTTACAATAGAGTGAACAGAAATAATTATTCCCTTGCAGCCTAGCTGGACACCCATTGCATTTGTTGGTGGTGGATTCTCTAAAATATGTTCCTGGCCTTTGGTTTATATGTAGCACTTTTTCACCATTATGTTGATATGTCTGAAGAGAAAATATATGGAGCACGTTTGTAAGGTGGTCAGATACAAATGTAGTTTCCCAAGTCATATGCTCATGCTTGGATACCGAATTTGAACCAAGAACAAAATTGTGTGGCACAGCTCAATTCGGATGTTCGTGCGTGAGCATTATTATGCAGTTCAGAGTAGTACTTCATTGGCAAATAGCAGAATTTTTAAGAAAATATTCAATGAAGAAGAAATAAAAAAGATTTGAATTCAAGCTTTGACTTATTACTTGGATATGTCCACAGTCAATGAACTCGTGAGCCTCAACGAACCGTACAACGCTCTTTTCAACATATGTGCGGATCTGAAATATTAAAAATTTACAAAACAAATACATAAGCAAATAAATAAATCATGCAGATAGTATTAAAAATTTATGATGTAATGAATTTAATTCAAATAATATTTATTTATTCATGTGAACCTTTTAGAGGTGATGACTACTTTCGTGATTGGACAAGCATTTTTCGCATATGCTGGTGCAACAATTCAGACAATATATGTTCCTTTGTCTAACTGCCGTTCCGTGATTGCAATTTTGAAAGCTTCTCTCTTGGAAAAGAGTCAAAAGACCTTGGAGCCACTGGGGTTGATTGCCTGCCTGAAAACACGATTGAATGCAATTGATGTTATTAACTAATTAAAAAAAGTAACAACGATTTCGAGTACTAATGAACCAACGAAGTTGGATTCAATATGCTAATCACCCTTTATACGAGATTATTAAAAGAACAACGCAACTATATGACAAAAGCTAAATCTTAATTCTAAATTAAAAGGTGAAAATTAAAGAAAAGACCGACCATAATTGTCTATTGATGTTGGAGAGTGTATATTTTCTTTGAGAGAGAGGGGAGTGTTGGTAAAGAGAATTACACAAGAGTCAAAGAGAATTGAGCTTTTTATATATGTGTGTATCGTATTCGTGTCATATTACTGTCTGAAACATTCTAGCACTGTTTAGTTAATTAATGTAATAGGTTTCGTCAACATAAAAAAAAAAAATTGCACACGCGAAGATTAATTTCTATTTTAGCAACGATAATAGGAAACATTTGTGTCTTATTTGGGTTGTGTTTGTGTTTTAATTGACGCAAAAACTATTTTGTTGCCTACTCTAGAGTTAGATCACGAAACTTAACAAAGAATAAAAGTGGAAAAAATAAATTGTAATGAGTTAAAGGGAAACAGAAGGTACATGCGCAAGCTGATTCGGATTAATTTTAATGGGAAACAAAAGATACATCCACAAGTTGATTTGGATTAATTAATTTTCAACATCTGTAATCAATTATAGGGTGAGGTCGCTTGAACCTACTAAATCTCTCTTTATACCTGAACAAAAATTATATTTATTTTTAAATTTTTAAATTTCAAAATGTTAGAATTACTCTTCATTTTTTTAACAGGTGTATATTTTCTCTCTGCCATAACATCCTGTAAACTAAATTCTCACGTATACTCTAACATGGATATTGATTCTTAATCTTTCTTATTAGATCATGATTGCATTATTAATAACCATTACTGCATTTCTTGTATTATTGAAGTAAAAATATCATGGAGCTCAACCATATGCATATCTCCGCTGGGCAATCAAAGTCTTTTAGGCAGGGTTTACAATTCATGTCACTATAATCCATGTTCTTCAATATGGACGAAGGATGCCGAGGTCATTGGAATCATGATTTTCATTTTCAAAGATTTTAGGAAAAAAAAGTAATGACTTTGATGTCTTGTAAATTTCGTTTGAAGTTTATATTTGGATAGTAAGTTTTGTTTTGTTTTTAATTGTTGATGGCATGTAGAAAATCTGAATTTATCAAATTTTGATAGACAAACATTACCATTTACTTACAATTGAACATTGAGAGAAGAAAAAATGCGAAGCCCTGGGTGCGAAACTGAGGCATAAAGCGAAAGAGAAAACATGGTACAATAGGTAATTCCATAAAAAAAACTTTAATAATAAGAAATTTAAATAAAAAATAGGTGTATAAATAAAATTGGTGGGTTTTAGTACTCTCACCCTTGTCACGTGTCTTTTGAAGCGCAAGTGGAATTCATGCTTTTTTTTTTAACCTTTCCATTCACTTAGATCCCTTCCATTTCCTTAATTTTGTCTGGATCTTCCTTTTCTTCTGAGAAAATGGAAGAAGAAGGATCTTCTTTGGCAGACACCTCTTGCTCCTTTTTAATTTTCCCTTTCAAAGGCTTTTCTATTTCTACAACTTTTTCATTCATTTACGTGGTTTCTTTCACTTTCAATTTCTTAGTAGAAATGGATGAGGATATTCTGCCTAAATAGTATATATAAATAAGAGAATACATCTCTAAAGTTTGGGAAAATTGTCACGCAGACCTTAAGGTTAGGCTGGGCAAATAAACCGACCCGACCCGATTCGATCCGAATATTTCATGTTCGGATTGAGAGTATTATGATCACTTTAAGGAATGGAATTTCATTCCATCCTTCTCTATAAGAATGACAACTCTAGTAATTATTCTCAGTTTTAGGTGGGGTCCACCTCTCATTTAAGCAAGTAAACATATCATTCATTCTCATTCCTTGATTCTCAATCATATTCCCAATAAGTAAACACACCATAAGTTTTTTTTTACTCTCTCTGATGATGGGATATCAGAAAGAAGAGAACGATATGCGTGACCTAGAGATCATAACCACTTATATAGATAACTTTTCATATTTTTTTTGGGTATTCCTATTTCAGCCACCATAATAATAGAAATTTTCCTTAAGTCTCTACATATTAAAGGCTCACGCCTATTAGATACATTATAGCCCAAATTCCTGAACACTTTACTAGATTACTTTTAATTGGACTTAACCTTATATGACAGTCGCAAGGCATAAATATTCACATATGAGCCCAACATTGGATTAAGGATCAAACAATATTGGATTAAAGCTCTAAGATCTCGGACCTAAATAAAGTTATATAGAGTCATGCTCAAGTGTGAACTTCTAGACTACAAAATATAGACTTGAGCTATTACCAGAGTTGTATAGCTATGTAGATTTATTTTATTGTGCTGTACAACTCTAATCATAGTTCAAATTTGGACTTTGTGTGTATATATAAGAAGTAAAGAGGTAATTGAATGAAAATTGCAGTACAGTGAGCAGAAAAAAATATTTTCATGCAGCCATTCTGAACATCCATTACATTTGTTTGGGGTGGATTTGCTACACCCTTGTTTCTGTGGACTTTGATGTATAAATAACACTTTTGCTCCATTTTGTGTGTTTTTGGTGAGAGATATTTAAAATATATACGGGGGAAGTGAGTAAATAAATAGTTAATAATAATTCATTGGCAACATAGAAGATATTTATTTACATATATATAGGAATGAAGAAATAAATTAAAAATGAATTCAAGATTTGACTTACTTGGATAGGTCTACATTCAACTTTGCAACATCCTTATTTTCTTTTGTAAATATCTAAAATATTAAAATAATATCATGGAGATAAGAGGAAAGAGAGAGAGAGAGAGAGAGAGAGAGATGTAGATGGTTTTAGAAATTGAATGATGTAATTTAAATTAGTTTTTATTTATAAAAACCTGCAAGCAGTGACGGACCTATAAACTAAAATGAAGGGGGGCTTAGTTCAAAAAAATTTATTTATCTTGGGGTTTTTTATTTTAATGTTCACTTGAATACGTTTAAGTCTTATAAACTCAAATTTTATTACTTTCTTTTAAATTCTAAATAATAATGGTAATAAATTATTTATTTTAATTGCGTGAAAATATAATTTTTCGAAGTAATTTCCACAAAATATTTTAAAAAGAAGAATAATGTGGCTATTGGGATTTGAACCAAAACTTTAAAACCATCAAATAACACTCTTACTATTGAACTACAAGTCTTTTAATATATGAAAAATGTATCCAATTTTTTTATGTAACATTTTTAGAATGGGCTTGAGGTACATTTAAAAAAAATTAATGATCCAGAAGGGGCTGAAGCCCCTCCTGGGTCTTAATTGGGTCCGCCCATGCCTACAAGTGTCGATGTTTATGAAATTTGTCAAGGGGCAAGCAATATTTTTTGCATACACTGTTGCGATAGTGCAAACAATATATGTTTGTTTGGAGACTTTCATGTCTTCGGCAAAAGTTGTAGAATTTTTCTTGTAGAAGAAATTGGAGCCAATCTGCCATTGATAGATTCGCTGCCTGAAAACATGATTAAAAAATACAATTTTATTAATTAATAAAAATAACCAAAAAAGCCGGAGTTCTTATAGTATGACAAAAAGATCACTAAATTCTGTTTATTTTTAAAACGGTTATACGGATCCTTTCATAAATACATAGGTTATTTTTTCTATTAAAAAATGATCACATGCACTCAAATATTTTGTTCAAAAGTAGGGGTGGCAAAAATGCCCGGGACGGCCCAGCCCAGGCCCGTGGGCTTAGGCTCGGCCCTCACACATGAGGGCCTGGACAAGGGCCCAAGAAAAAAAAGCCCAGGCCGACTACTTAAAAAAAAATAATTTTATAAATTAGAATAATATAATTAAAATTGAAACGTAATTTAAAAATAAAAAAGAAAACTTAAATTCTTAACTTATAAATCAATTATGATTCAAAAAAGCTAAAATTATGATACTAAATTCTCTCTTTTGTGTCAATTAATTAAGACAGCGTTTGAATTAGAAAATCCATTATTAAAGAAAATTAAAGTTATGAGTTTTTATTTGCTTTATTTATTTTTTTTAATTTGAAATATTCATTTTCTTTAATTTATCTACGATTGTAATAACATGTTGATCATTAATTTATTTTAAATTTACAATAATTTAAAATTTTTAAAATAAATAAATTAATCCCAAGTCCGGCTCTAGCCCGGCCTAGGCCCGCCGTTTGCCATCCCTATTCAAAAGAGAGGTCAGTGTAACCATTTATGAAAACAATGAAATTTAAAACTAGAGGATGTTGTAGTTATTTTTTGTAACAAAAAATAAATAAATTAAGAAACAAGAAGGCAAAAAGAAATAACGAACCATCTTGATGTTGGAGAGATCTAGTATATTTTCGAGGGAGAGGAGTAAGGAGAATGACACAAGAGGGACAAAGAGAACTTGAGCTATTTAATTACAGATGAGCGTCTTAAACCTGCAATTAACAATCCAAGTACGAGAGCGCAAGTTTGTGATTGGTTCTTCCTTCACGCTCAGAGCTCGTAGCCTTAACTATTGGCTATTTTGTGATTGGAACCATTTACAACGTCAAATAAAATAAGTTCCATGCGTAGAACTAAATTTCAAGCAAACGACAGTGGCGGCTTTAATACTAGGCGAACTAGGCAGTTGCCTAAGGCCCCGTATTTAGGAAGGCCCCGATTTTCGGTATCTATTTATTAATTAATATAATTATTTTTTTTAAATTCAAAAAAATTAAGTTACATATATATTTTTTGTACAGTAAAAAAAGCCTAATTTTTAGGCTTTACCCTATCATTACTCTCATTCATAATTATCTCTCTTATTTAATAATCTTTACCTTAAATATAAGATATATTTTTATGCTATAATAATGATTTTGAACGTTATGTCTTTACTTTCTTTTACTATTTCCCAAAAAACAATCAATGCTTTCCCTTTCCAAAAAAAAACTCTTATTAAGATTAGTAACGTTAGATTTTTAGAACTAACTTTTGGCATTCTATTAAAATCTATTTAAAAGCTCATTATCTATAAACCGATGCACATTGAATCAAAGCTATTTTCAGCAAAAAAAATTTGTGATCTCTTCTCTTCTCTACAAAATTCATTACCATCATCATCTTCATCTCAACTTGTCAATTGACTTAAATCCAGGTGCTATCATTCTATTTTTTCTATTTTTTATTATTATTGTTCTTATCCTTTTTAAATTTAATTTATTTTTTATTTTTTGTATTGATTTTGGCTTGAATAATCTAGAAAAAAAAATGTGTTTGTGTATTGGTTTTTTTTTTATTTAAAAAGCATGTCAACTAGAAAATATGTATCGGGATATGAAAAATTGAAAAAAAAGAGGAGAATAGAAAAGTTAGTTCAATCTCAAAAATGAGCTCTTGATAAATTTGTCACAACTAGTAAAAAAGATATAGATTTAAATGAAGAATTAGTTATTGAACAACCAAGTTTAAATGAATTAAATAATGATGAAACGGTGAATGAAATAAACAACATTGAAGATGATAAAAATAAAAATGCGGACAAAGTTGATGTAGAAAATTTATTTGTTCCAAATAATATTTATGATCCAGGAAGATGGGAAAATGTTGATACAAAGTTAAGAGATCTTTTAGTAGAAAAAGGCCCAATTAGAGAGAATAACATAACTTTCCCAAAAGATGAAAATTCTAGGCATTTCTCTACTGCATTTTATGTTAAAATGTTAACAAATGGAGAAAAACATGATAGAAAATGGTTAATATATTCAAAAGATTTTAACAAAGTATATTGTTTTTGTTGCAAATTATTCAATACAAGTTGTAGCAAAAATCAGCTTAGTGATGAAGGAACAAGAGATTGGAAAAATCTTAATTCTAAACTTAAAAGTCATGAAACAACCAATGAACATATAACTAATATGAATGCATGGGTTGATTTAGAAGCAAGACTATCGAAAAGAAAAACAATTGATAAAGATGTTCAAGAAAGAATTGACAAGGAAAAAGAAAATTGGCAAAAAATATTAATACGAATTATTGCTGTTGTAAAAAATCTTGCTAAAAATAATTTAGCATTTCGTGGAAAAAATGAGAAGATCTATGAAGAGAGAAATGGGAATTTTTTAAGTTTAATTGAAATGATTGCAGAGTTTGATCCAACAATGCAAGAACATATTCGACGTATTAAAACCGGTGAAATTCATGATCATTATCTTGGACATAACATACAAAATGAACTCATATTAATGCTAGCACTTGAAATAAAAAAATCAATTGTTAACAAAGTTAAGGAAGCAAAGTACTTTTCAGTTATATTTGATTGTACTCCAGATGCAAGCCACCAAGAACAAATGTCTCTTATATTAAGATGTGTGGATATTTCAACAAATCTAGTAAAGATAGAAGAATATTTTTTAGGATTTTTACAAGTTGACAATACCACTGGAAAAGGTCTTTTTAATGAACTTGTGGATGTAATTAAAACTCTTGAACTTGATATTAATGATGTAAGAGGACAAGGATATGATAATGGATCTAATATGAAAGGAAAAAATCAAGGTGTACAAAAAAGATTATTAGATATAAATCCTAGAGCATTTTATACACCATGTGGCTGTCATAGTCTTAACTTAGTGCTTTGTGATATGGCTAATTCTTGTCCTAAGGCTATTTCATTTTTTGGAGTTGTTCAACGTGTTTACTCACTATTTTCTTCTTCACCTAAGAGATGGAAAATTTTACAAGATAATATACCTAATTTAACTGTTAAATCATTGTCACAAACACGTTGGGAAAGTCGCATAGAAAGTGTCAAAGCAATAAGATTTCAAACTCCCCAAATTAGAGATGCTTTACTTGAATTAGCAGAAGTTAGTGAAGATCCTAAAATAAAAAGTGAAGCTAAATGTTTAGCAACATATGAATTGGAAAACTTTGAATTTTTGTTAGGCATGATTATATGGTATGATATATTATTTGCTGTGAACACTGTTAGTAAAAGCTTACAAAAGGAAGATATGCAAATTGATGTTGCCATAAATCAACTAAAAGGTCTTACATCCTTTTTTGAGAATTACAGAGAAAATGGTTTTGTGTCTGCTATGATTTCAGCTAAAGAGATTGCAAATGAAATGGAAATAGAACCAAAATTTCATGAAAAACGTATAATTCGTAGAAAAAATAAATTTGGCGAGAATAATAATGAAGAGAAAATTCTATCTCCCGAAGATTCTTTTAGAATTGATTACTTTGTATATATAGTAGATCAAGCTATTTCTTCAATCACCAATAGATTTGAGCAGTTTCAATTCTACGAAAATATTTTTGGATTTTTATTTAATTTTGAAAAATTAAAATCATTAGATGATGAAAGCTTAAAAAGTTATTGTATTAATCTTGAAAACATCTTGAAATATGATATGTTTTCTGATATTGATGGATTAGATTTGTTTTCAGAGTTAAAAGTCTTAAAAGAAATTTTACACATGGAAAGAAATAGTCCACTTGATATACTTAATTATATTAAAAAAGTAGATTCTTTTCCAAATGCATTTGTTGCTTATAGAATATTATTGACTGTACCTGTAACTGTTGCTTCTGCTGAGAGAAGTTTTTCTAAATTGAAGTTAATAAAATCTTATTTAAGAACTACAATGTCACAAGAAAGATTAAATGGATTAGCTATATTAGCTATTGAAAAAAATTTGTTAGCTAAATTAGAATATAAGATTTTAATTAATAATTTTGCATCTCAAAAAGCAAGAAGAATAAAATTTAATTGATTAGTAATTTGCATTAGTGATGGCTTGCAGCAAGGATCATAGTAGGTAGGATTAATGATTTAAAGTTCACAGGAAGATTATGGTTGTGGCTTATGAAGTTTTAGAGCATCTTAAGGAGATGGAATTTGTGGAAGACAAAGTTAGTTAATATTTGTGTGGAAATAAATAGATATCTTTCTGGCTATTATTTTTTTTGTGGATCTTGTTAATAATTGTTGTAATTCAAGATATTATTGAATATAGTTAAAGTTTGAGCTATTTGATGTTGTTGTGAGAATTTTTTGAGCTGTTTAATGTTTTTGTGATATTTGATATTTTAACATCAAAAGGCCTAAAATAAAATTTCACCTAAGGCCCCCAATTGGTTAAAGCCGGCCCTGGCAAACGAAGGGCTAACTGAAATTTTACGAAATAAAATAAAATAAAATTATGAGATCTAAACTAAGGGATGAAAAAAGGAGAAATAAAAAGAAAAATAATAAATGAGAAAAGAAAATGACAAATAAACCTGTCTCTGGCAACAACGTAAAAAACTTAAATAAATACACCTTTTCAGCAATAGTACCAAAAACTTGACACGACTTAAAAGTATTAATTATTCTTAGGTATAAAAGTTTCTTGTTCTAATAAAATCCGGTGAGTTCAGGATCGATACACGGGGAAAATATTTAATTTGTAATTTCTTTTAAATTATATAAGAACTAAAAATAAAATTTAAATATATGCTATTTAAATTAAGTAAAACTATAAAAATAAATTAGTTAAGGCTATCAGCACTCATGTATACATACGGGAGATTTATGTGTGTGTTTGTGTGTGTGTGTGTGTATAAACATGTATACATACGGGAGATTTCGAAACAACCTTACAATAGAGTGAACATAAATAATTATTCCCTTGCAGCCTAGCTGGACACCCACTGCATTTGTTGGTGGTGGATTCTCTAAAATATGTTCCCGGCCTTTGGTTTATATGTAGCACTTTTTCACCATCATGTTGATATGTCTGAAGAGAAAATATATGGAGCACGTTTGTAAGAAAGTAGTCAGATATAAATGTAGTTTCACAAGTCATATGCTCATGCCTGGATACCGAATTTGAACCAAGAACAAAATTGTGTGGCACAGCTCAATTCAGATTAAAATTCAGATGTTCTTGCGTGAGCATTATTATGCAGTTCAGAGTAGTACTTCATTGGCAAATAGCAGAATTTTTAAGAAAATATTCAATGAAGAAGAAATAAAAAAGATTTGAATTCAAGCTTTGACTTATTACTTGGATATGTCCACAGTCAATGAACTCGTGAGCCTCAACGAACCGTACAACGCTCTTTTCAACATATGTGCGGATCTGAAATATTAAAAATTTACAAAACAAATACATAAGCAAATAAATAAATCATGCAGATAGTATTAAAAATTTATGATGTAATAAATTTAATTCAAATAATATTTATTTATTCATGTGAACCTTTAAGAGGTGATGAGTACTTTCGTGATTGGACAAGCATTTTTCGCATATACTGGTGCAACAATTCAAACAATTTATGTTCCTTTGTCTAACTGCCGTTCCGTGATTGCAATTTTGAAAGCTTCTCTCTTGGAAAAGAGTCAAAAGACCTTGGAGCCACTGGGGTTGATTCCCTGCCTGAAAACACGATTGAATGCAATTGATGTTATTAACTAATTAAAAAAAGTAACAACGATTTCGAGTCCTAATGAACCAACGAAGTTGGATTCAATATGCTAATCACCCTTTATACGAGATTATTAAAAGATCAACGCAACTATATGATAAAAGCTAAATCTTAATTCTAAATCAAAAGGTGAAAATTAAAGAAAAGACCGACCATAATTGTCTATTGATGTTGGAGAGTGTATATTTTTCTTTGAGAGAGAGGGGAGTGTTGGTAAAGAGAATTACACAAGAGTCAAAGAGAATCGAGCTTTTTATATATGTGTGTATCGTATTTGTGTCGTATTGCTGTCCGAAAAATTGTAGCACTGTTTAGTTAATTAATGTAATAGGTTTCGTCAACAATAAAAAAAAAAAAATTTGCACGCGCGAAGATTAATTTCTATTTTAGCAACGATAATAGGAAACGTTTGTGTCTTATTTGGGTTGTGTTTGTGTTTTAATTGACGCAAAAACTATTATGTTGCCTACTCTAGAGTTAGATCACGAAACTTAACAAAGAATAAAAGTGGAAAAAATAAATTGTAATGAGTTAATGGGAAACAGAAGGTAGATGCGCAAGCTGATTCGGATTAATTTTAATGGGAAACAAAAGATACATCCACAAGTTGATTTGGATTAATTAATTTTCAACATATGTAATCAATTATAGGGTGAGGTCGCTTGAACCTACTAAATCTCTCTTTATACCTGAACAAAAATTATATTTATTTTTAAATTTTTAAATTTCAAAATGTTAGAATTACTCTTCATTTTTTTAACAGGTGTATATTTTCTCTCTGCCATAACATCCTGTA
Source organism: Citrus medica (assembly GCA_002013955.2). Classification (NCBI taxonomy): domain Eukaryota; kingdom Viridiplantae; phylum Streptophyta; class Magnoliopsida; order Sapindales; family Rutaceae; genus Citrus; species Citrus medica. The sequence goes on along the minus strand of MKYO02020009.1, from coordinate 661,303 downwards.
AACTAAATTCTCACGTATACTCTAACATGGATATTGATTCTTAATCTTTCTTATTAGATCATGATTGCATTATTAATAAACCATTACTGCATTTCTTGTATTATTGAAGTAAAAATATCATGGAGCTCAACCATATGCATATCTCCGTTGGGCAATCAAAGTCTTTTAGGCAGGGCTTACAATTCATGTCACTATAATCCATGTTCTTCAATATGGACGAAGGATGCCGAGGTCATTGGAATCATTATTTTCATTTTCAAAGATTTTAGGAAAAAAAATTAATGACTTTGATGTCTTGTAAATTTCGTTTGAAGTTTATATTTGGATAGTAAGTTTTGTTTTGTTTTTAATTGTTGATGGCATGTAGAAAATCTGAATTTATCAATTTTTGACAGACAAACATTACCATTCACTAACAATTGAACATTGAGAGAAGAAAAAATGCGAAGCCCTGGGTGCGAAACTGAGGCAAAAAGCGAAAGAGAAAACAGGGTACAATAGGTAATTCCATAAAAAAAACTTTAATAATAAGAAATTTAAATAAAAAATAGGTGTATAAATAAAATTGGTGGGTTTTAGTACTCTCACCTTTATCACGTGTCTTTTTAAGCGCAAGTGGAATTCATGCTTTTTTTTTTAACCTTTCCATTCGCTCAGATCCCTTCCATTTCCTTAATTTTGCTAGATCTTCCTTTTCATTTGAGAAAAGGGAAGAGGAAGGATCTTCTTTGGCAGACACCTCTTGCTCCTCTTTAATTTTTCCTTTCAAAGGCTTTTCTATTTCTACAACTTTTTCATTCATTTATGAGGTTTCTTTCACTTTCAATTTCTTAGTAGAAATGGATGAGGGTAGTCTACCTAAATAGTATATATAAATAAGAGAATACATCTCTAAAGTTTGGAAAAATTGTCACGCAGAACTTAAGGTTAGGCTGGGCAAATAAACTGACCCGACCCGATTTGATCCCATTCGATCCAAATATTTCAGGTTCGGATTGGATGCGGATTGACAGTGAAACCCGATTGGATTGATTTTTCAAACCCGATCAGATTATGTTCGGATCGGATAAAACCCGATCCGTTCTGAAAATCTGATCGGATTGCAAATAAAAAAAAATAAAGAATTACAAAACCCTAATTTATCATTTCTCAAGACCACACGAGCACAAGCCGCCACCAGCCCACCACTGTCCAAAACTCCAATTCCAAAGGACCAATCTCATCGGCACCAGTCACCACTGTTGAACCGCCATTGTCAGCCGCAAAATTAAACCAGCAAATCGCACCAAGTCATGAGCCTTTGCCTTCGTTTTGATTGCGTCAGCCGCCACCAAGCACAATAGATCCATGGTCGCGCCAGCCGCCACCAAGCACACAATCCGTGGTCGCGCCAAGCAGCCATGTCCGCAACCTCTCTCTACTGCTGAAATGGCATTTTTCGATGAAGCCATTTACAGGTGATGTTAATAATATTGAGTTGTGAAAGTTAACCAATTTTTTTGAGGCTTGGGATTTGTTTTATTGACATGAGGGATGCTGTAAAGTCGTTTGAATTGGTGAAAGGGATGGGAAGTTAATTTGTGATTTTTATTGTTCTTTTTTTTTTAACTTTATATCTCCAATTTGAATGAATTGTGATTTTTATTGTTCTCTTAATTTGTTGAAATGATTGTTCAATTTCGTGTGTTCAAATTGAAGATATAAAGTTCCCGTGATTGTAATGAAATTTGCAGCGATTGATTCTAACTTCAGTTATCAAATCCAAGATGTGATTTAAAAAAGAAAATTACAATTCTCTCTGCAACCTAAGCAATACCACCCGAATCCGATCCGATCCGTTCTTAACCCGATTTTTTTAGCCGATCCGATCCGAACCGAACATATTCAGATCGGATCACATATTCGGGTTGAGTTCGGATGACATTTTTCTCAATCCGACCAACCCGAAATCCGATCGGGTTGACCCGAACCCGATCCGAATCCGATTTTGACCACCCCTACCTTAAGGTTTCAACAAGAGATAACAAGATCACTTTTTGACCATAATACTTGGCTCTATTAATCCCAAAAATTGACTAAATGTTTTATAAAAATAGAAATGCAATATTAAGATAATGTAATAATACATATATTTTAAAATAATTTCAACATTAAAAAATTGTTTAATATTTTAAATCTATTAGACATATTTTATTATATTAAATTAAATTTTATAACAAATGGAAACATTATTGTCTATTAAAATAAGCATATAATAAATTAATTTTTTTAATATTATAAAAAAATAATTTTAATATTATTAATACATGAGACATATTTTATTAATTGTGAAATTTATTTAACCCAAATATTTATTTAAAATCTTTATGCTAAATACAAATGTATTATTAAAAAACATAAATATTACATTTTAAATATTAAAATTGTCAATATCACTAGTATACTAGATAGTTTAAATTATTTGTATTATACTTTTTGTACTCATTAAACATTTTAAGCTATTTTTTATTTACTATATATCAATGAGGTCCCTGAATGATGTAGTAAAAAACTTATGGCATCAATAATGTTTCAACTGTGTACCATTAGATTTAATTAACGGTAAACAATATTTGTATTAAAGAAAGAGACATAAAAATTTTTAACCCTCCTTTAATACAAAAATCAAATAAATAAGTTGTAATTATAAAACTTATATATGGTGTAATACTAATAAATGACACAACTAAGTACGTATATTTCAGTGAATGTCATAAATTACATCAATAAGCTCATGGATGAAATTGTTTGTAATCTAAAATTACTAGATCACCCATGTTTTAATAAAAGTTACATTGCATATTAAAATACCCGCTATTTACTACTATAGACCATTATATAATTGATCAACAAGTATAGATTATTTTTAACACCCATTTAGTACATGATAATTTCATTGCGGGTTAGAACACTATCATCTAATTATTTTTTTCCTAATATGCCTCCTTTTCTTTTCATTTTGCTCAAAAATAATAATTTATTTTTTCCAATTTTTAAAAGAAAAGGAAAATAAGAAGAGTTTTATTTTTTTTTTCTAAATGGAATTGATGAGTGGTACAGAGGATAAGTGCTGTAATCAATGGAATTTTGGTGAAGAGTAGCCTTCAAATATCATAATTGACGAAGGAAATTATACCCCTAAAATTGGGTTTATGGGATTTTGAACACCTGCTCTCACACAGTGTAAAAGCAAGTGTTCGCCAATTAGGCCAAAGAACTATTTACTTTAATTAAGGAGAAAGAAAAATGTTAAATAAACTAAATATTGTAAGATGGTTTCATGGGGTGAGGAATGAACTTTCTAGATGTCATAACTTGGGCTATAGGTACCCATTTTGGCCATATAATATAATTTCAAAGTTTACGATGAGATGAACCAAATTTAAGACCGTGTTTATGCCATTCTGCCACATGATCGAGCCAAAATTCTATTTCTTTCCTTTCTATTTTATAATATTAAGTTATTTTTTTTGTTTCTCTAGTTAATTTCAGGAGTTTTATCTTTTTATTTTTAAATATAAAATTTAGATGCCATTTTTTTTTGTTTTTCTTATTTGCAATAGGAGAATTTTACTATAAAATGTGCCTATTTTGATAAATTTACAATATTTATGGTTAGTATAAATCCGGCCCAACCGTTTTGGGGATATACTATACCATTACGAAGCTTGCAACAAGACAAACCAACCCTCATTGTCTAGCTAGAAATTTAGTTTCTTTCCTAGTCATTTTACAATTTTAAGTTATTTTCCTATTTTTCTTGTTACTTTTAAGATTTTTATCTTTTTTTTCTAGATTTTAGATTTGGGCGCCACTTATTTTTTTTTCCTTATTTAGATTAAGAGAATTATATTATAAACTAATATGTCAGATTTGCTTACTTTGGTAAATTTCCAATAATTAGGGTTAGTGAAATGAGAGTTATCATGACATTTCTAGACTTAAACTAATATTACTTACAGAGTGAATGATTTGTTTTTGTTGCATTTTTAGTTACATTTTTGCATGAGCATCTATTTAAGTTTAATTTTAATAAATTGATTGTGTTTTAGATTACTTTGTGCTATGAATATGAGTATAATTATAGATGACCAAAAAGCTCAAACTTTATAGATAGGATGCATCAGCGGACTTGCATAATAACAAAAAACTTGTCTGCAGATGAACTAAAAGAAGTCTAAATTAGAGAAAATGTTGTAGCAATTGTTGTAGCAATCCAGAAGCAAATTACAAGCAAGACTACTCGTGTGTTAATTGACAAAGTAGTGACAGGCGACACAAAATTATATGCGATCCAAGGTTTCCAAAAAAGAGACACATGGTCACATGCTTTTGGTTGTCCTAATTCCAAGATATAAAAAGTGTACATGTGAAAGAAACAAGGTGGCCGTCACACAAAGAAAAAAAAGAGAGAAAAAGAAAAGGAAGAGAACAAGAGAGATTTGAGAGTTGCAGCAAGAGATTTTTGAGAAAAAGAAATAGAGGTCGCAAAAACCTAAGAGATGGACGTCTTATATTAGCATAACTCAATTCTTCATCTTTATTTGCTTGCTTTCATCTCTCTATGAGAATGTATCTAATGGAAAAAATGAGTATTATTACTGTTTTATCGCTATCATGAACTAAACTTTGATGTAGTTGGGTGAAAGCAAGGTTAATGATTATTTGACTTATATATGCGTGTTGCTGCTGCATCATTTTGTCTTGATTTTACTTATTGCAAATTTCTATTTCAGTTGACCACCCATTTAATGGATACTAGCTAAGGAGAAGCCTAAAAATGATCTGACTGAGTGGAACAAATTAAGACAATACATGGTTTTGGTTTGAGTTTCCCAAGTTGAGTTAATCTCGATTTGAATATGGTCATACTTAATCTAAGATTAGTGAAGAACCAGACATAGGGATTTACCTTGTAGAGCAATTGAATTTTAGAACATATAATACTATATCTAATGTTAGCGTAACAACTGGTCACTGTTACGTTGCATATAGATATAAGATATTCAACATGCGATAGCTGAGGATGCATGAGGGATTCTGTCCAGTGCTTTAACATGTGTCATAGCAACAATACTGTAATTGAAAAACAATCAATAGATTGAATTGAATGAGTTTAAGCACTCAACTATTTCTTTCATATTGAGTATATCTTTGTGTTTACCATGAGATTTTTTCCTTATTGCATTCTGTTCATTTTATTTTTAATTTTGTTAGGTCATTAATTACATTCATTATTTTATTTTAATTAGATTGAATTTGTACTGTTAAGATTGTTGTAGCAAGTACTATAACATTAATCCTTATAAAGATAGTATGGATATTCATTATTATATTACTTATTGTGTACACTTGCACATTGACACCTATAGCAATACGTATCAACAAAACTTTGACATCGTTTCCGAGAATTGAATGCTTATTGTGATTTGTAAAGTCAATTTTAGTTGGTGCCAATTTTAGTTTTTTTTTATAATTTGTTTACTGTGTTGACAGAAGTGCTCTAGCAACCTTTGTATGCGTAGGTACAAATATGTTGAATTCTAGTTTGATTTAGAAATTTAAAGAACTGCAAGAAGATTGAGAAAAGATCATAGAAATTTAAGATATGCTGCAGACATAGATGATTTGTAAGCTATAAGGAACTTGAACCCTCGATGAGAAATAGAACCCGTCAATGCACATGGAGGTAAAGAAGGTCAAAATGGATAAAATATTTATGGGCAACTAGAGAACAATAATATTATCTACATGGCAGATGATAGAGACAGAGCCATTAGAGATTATGCCTTGTTGGCCCCTCAAGCCATAAATCCTGGAATAGTTAGACCTAAAGTGCATGCTACTAATTTTGAGCGTAAACTAGTGATGTTTATATACTTCAAACAGTGCAGCAATTCAATCGACTACCATCAGAAGATCCTCGCCTTCACCTTAAACTATTTCTGGAAGTAAGTGATGCTTTCAAGATTGCTAGAGTATCGCAGGAAGCATTAAGATTCATACTCTTCCCATTTTCTCTAAGGGATCGAACAAGAGTATGGTTGAACTCTCTACCGCCTAATTTCATTATTATATAGAATGCCTTGGCGGACAAATTTTTAATAAAGTACTTCCCACCTGCCATGAATTCAAAATTGAGAAATGAGATCACAAATTTTTTCATCAACTTGAAGATGAAAGTTTGTATGATGCATGAGAAAGATTCATGGAGTTACTCAAGAGATGTCCTCATCATGATATTCCTTATTATATACAGTTAGAAACTTTCTACAATGGTCTCAACCCAAGTACTTAGATTGATGGTGGATGCTTCGGTAAATGGGACGTTGTTATCTAAGTCTTATAATGAGGCTTATGAAATTTTGGAAAGAATAGCTAATAACAACTATCAGTGGGCAGGAGTCCATAATGTAGATGCCTTGACAATATTATCAGCCCAAGTAACCTCATTAACATGCTGTCATACCCAGTGGTCTTGGAAATCTTGCAACTTTAATTACTACTTCAGCAACTTTAACCAAATTACTGAGGTATCTTGTGTTTATTACAGAGAAGGGCATCTATTTGACAATGGTCTTGGAAATCCTGCTTCAGTCAACTATGTGGGCATTTACAACAGACAGAACTACAATAATCCTTATTCAAACACTTAAAACATTAGATAGAGACATCACCAAAACTTCTCATAGAGCAATCAAAATCAATATGCTGCCATACCCAGTGGACAAAACATGCCTGCTCAACCACCTAGATTTCACTAGTAAAATCAAGGGAAAAGAAATACCAGCAATGATCAATTTAGTTCTTTTGAAACTTTGATTAAAGAATATATTGTGAAGAATGGAGCGGTTGTCCAAAGCCAAGTTGTATCCTTAAGAAACTTAAAAAATTAGATTGGACAGCTTACCACAGCACTAAGCAACAGACCTCAGGGCAGTTTACCTAGCAATACAGAGGATCCAAGAAGAAAAGGAAAAGAACATTGCAAAGTGATTAATTTAAGATTTAGAAAAGATGTCCATATTCCAATTAGTGTACTAAAAAGAAGAGTTAACCCATTGTAACCTAAGAAGAAACTCAAGTTAAAACGGAGCCACAATCTCCCACTTTCCAGCACATTAGTGTAAATAGCCAAGCTACAACATCTGTAAAAAATGATGCTCCAGCATGTGTTGGTGAGGATGCTGCAACACCACCCACATCAGTCCAAAACATGGCAAAAGAGAAGCAATCTGTACAACCTGCTATAGCACAACAGTTTAGACACCCGCCATATTTTTCTCAAAGAATCTAGAAACACAAACAAGATAAATAATTCAATAAATTCTTAGAAGTGTTCAAGCAACCACATATCAATATTCCTTTTGTGGAAGCCTTAAAATAAATGCCAAATTATGTGAAGGTCTTGAAGGATATTTTGGCAAGGAAAAGAATGCTTAGAGAGTTTGAAACAGTTGCTTTAATACAAGAATGCAACTATATGCTTCATAACGAGATACCTCAGAAGCTGAAGGATTCAGGAAGTTTTACAATCTCATGCTCTATATGAACTAAATACAATGACAAGGCGTTTTATGATTTGGAAGTTAGCATCAATCCCATACCTCTATTAGTGTTCAAGCAATTGGGAAAAAGAGAAGTTAAATTAACAACAATGACTTTACAACTTGTTGACATATCTCATGCCTATTCAGAAGGCAAGATTGAAGGTGTATTGGTGAAAGTGGATAAATTTATTTTCCAGTAGATTTTATAGTGCTGGACTTTGAGACAGATAAAAAAGTACCAATAATTTTAGTCAGACCCTTCTTAACCATAGTTAAGACTCTAATAGATGTACAAAAATGAAAACTGACTATGTGGGTTAATGATTAGTAAAATACACTCAATGTGCTAGATGCCATGAAGAGTATTGATGATGTTGAAGACTGTAATTTTATCAGTGTTATAGATTTTACTGTAGTAGAGAGATTAAACAGATATTGCAGTAACGAAGAAATCAATGCTGTAACATTTGAAGAACTTAAAGAAGAAGATATTGAAACAGCTGACATAGTATCATTAGGAGAGAAGTAACCCGAAAGAACTTACGAGCACTTTAAATCTTTAAATCTTTCAAACGGGGAAGTAAAGTCTTCTATTCCCTCTATTGAATCATCTCCTATTTTACAATTAAAACTTTTACCTTCACATTTAAAGTATGTTTACCATGGTGACAATGACACACTTCCTATAATCATTTCATCTTCTTTGATTGCAGAACAAAAGAAGAGCTTGGTGGATGTATTAGGGAGATACAATAAGGCCATCGAATGGACTGTGGCAAATATCAAATGAATCAGCCCATCCATATACAAGCATAAGATTTTACTGGAGGATTACTACAATAACTTAGTAGAGCAACAGAGAAGATAAAATCCAATCATGAAGGAAGTTGTGAAGGAAAATATCATCAAGTGGCTTGATGTTGGAATCATTTACCCAATATCAAATAGCTCATGAGTAAGCCCAGTACAATGTGTTCCAAAGAAAGGTGGAGTAATAGTCATAGCAAATGAAAAGCATGAGTTTATTCCTACAAGAACAGTAACTAGATAAAGAGTTTACATAGATTACAAAAAGTTAAACAAAGCCACCAGGAAAGATCACTTTTCATTGCCTTTCATAGATCAGATGCTGGACAGACTTGATAGAAAAGAGTACTACAACCAGATTACTAGCACTAGAGGATCATGAGAAGACAACATTCACTTGTCCCTATGGAACCTTTGCCTTTAGAAGGATGTTATTTGGCATGTGCAATGCTCTAACAATTTTTCAAAAGTATATGGTGTTAATTTTTTCAAATATGGTTGAGCAAACACTTTGTAGTATTCATGGATGATTTTTTTGTTCTTAGGGAATCATATGATGTTTGTTTGCATAATGTAAAAAATATATTTAAGAGATGTGAAGAGACAAACTTAGTGTTGAAGTAGGAAAAGTGCCATTTCATGTTACAAGAAGGGATAGTTCTTGGCCACAGGGTCTCTAGAAAGGGAATAGAGCCGGATAATGCAAAAAGAGAGGTGATTAATAAACTTCCACCACCTACTTCAGTCAAGGGCATAAGGAGTTTCTTAGGACATGCTGGGTTTTATAGAAAGTTTATTAAGGATTTTTTTAAAATATCCAAACCTTTGTGCATGTTGCTGGAGCATGATAAACCCTTTAATTTTGATGAGAATTGCCTAAAGGCCTTTGTTGAGTTGAAGAAATTCCTTGTTACAGCACCAGTTGTTGTAGCACCCGATTGGAGTATGCCTTTTGAATTGATGTGTGATGCTAATGACCACTTTGTTGGAGCATTGCTAGGGCAAAGGCAAGATTTTTCACTCTATTTGTTACACTAGTAAGACCCTAGCTGATGCACAACTCAATTATACTACCACAAAAAAGAGTTGTTGGTAGTTGTTTATGCATTTGATAAATTCAGAACTTATTTGGTTGGCACCAAAGTGACTGTTTATATGGATCACTAAGTTATAAAGTACTTGATTTCAAAGAAAGATGTCAAACCAAGGATGATTAGGTGGATTCTTTTACTACAAGAGTTTGATCTAGAGAACAAAGATAAAAAATGAAAAAAAAAAGTAGATAATCTCTCAAGGTTGGAAGCAGATGCATGCATTTTAACTAAGCAAGATGTAACAAAAACATTTCTTGATAAGAATTTGCTAAAAATAGAGCATGTACAAATATTACAGTAAGCTGGTTTTCCATGGTATGCATATTTTACTAATTATTTAGTGAGTGGATTACTATTGCCAGATTTGAGCTACCAGCAGAAGAAAAGATTTCTCCATGATGTCAGAAGCTATCAGTAGGATGATCCTTACTTGTACAAGATGTGTTCAGACCATGTGATCAGAAGGTGTGTTTCTGACGAAGAAATTTCAAACATTCTGTAGTCTTGTCATGCTGCCGCATATGGTGGACATTTTGAAAGACATAGAATAACAACAAAAGTTCTTCAATTAGGTTATTACTGGTCCTCTATTTTTAGAGATGCTTATGAATTTGTTAAATGTTGTGACAGGTGCAAAAAAATAGGGAACATGAAATGCCACTGATCAACATCTTAGAGGTATGGGGAGTAGATTTTATGGGACCATTTCCATCATCTTTTAGCAGCTTATACATCTTAATTGTTAAGGACTATGTATCCAAGTGGGTAGAAGCAACAACATTGTCCACAAATGATGCCAAAGCAATGGTAAAGTTCATTCAGAAGAATATTTTCTCGAGATTTGGCACTCCTAGAGCTATTGTTAATGATGAAGTGTTAGCCTAAAGAGCTTCACATAATGTAATTTTGATGATAACAAACATGTGTCTTAAGTGATTCAATAAATATTGTATATCACAAGTTCATTAGTTCTTGAAAGATAATGTTTATACAAGTGAATAAAGTGAAATCAAGTTCAAGACACTCAACAGATAACGGCGCAATCAAGAATAAAGTTTAGAGCTTTACAGATAAATTATTACGATAAATTCTAGTAAAGCTGGTATGATTTAATTGATGCATGGTTTAACATTTGAGAAGCTCAATATTTTATTTAAATCATTACTTTTCATAAACTAAAAGATTTTATATTTATAAGATAAAATTTTTTTGTGGATTTGAGTAATTTGAACTAAAATAAAAAAGTTTTGAATTATTTTGAATAAGTATTGTTTTGAATTCTAGATTTAGACTTATTTGCAATCATTTGAAATGATTTAGGTCATATCATAATTTATAAAAATTTGAGGACCCGAATGAAAATATCCAAAAATGGACAGAGAGTTAGCAGCTAACCACCTGAGGGCTAGTGGCTAGCCGTCTGAGGAAAATTTGATATTTTCAAATGTTGGACTAAATTGTAAAGGGTTTGAGAATTTTGAAATTCATAAGTATTTTGTTAAAGTTTGAAAAGAACATTTTTAAAAAAATATTATTATATTTTGAGCCATATTATAATTTTAAAAAATTTTAAGAATAACAAGTATTATTTGAAAATTTAAAATTGGACCTGTTTGAAAATTTTTACAATATTTTAGATCATAATATAATTACATAACGTTTTGGGTACAAATATAATTTCGTAAATAATATTACCATAGCCAAATGAACTTGGAGGCATGAACGTAGACGAGAGTTAGAATTGGCAAAAAAATGTAGGCCGGCCGAAGCCCGTGACAGCCCAACCCAACCCACGCCCGCTGGCTTTAGGTCTAGCCCGCGACTTAAATTTAAAGACAAGGGCTCTCACGTGGTGGTGACTTAAGCTTGGGCTTTATAATATAATGCATACATATATTTTTTAAGAAATAAATTATAATATATTAAAAATTTTAAATTAAAAAAAACTGAGAAATAAAAAAAAAGTCGAGATTAAGTAATTAACAAAAAAACAAAACGAAACCAAATTCTCAAAACCTAAAATCCCTAAATTTATCTCTACATCTCCAGCCGCTACGTCAGCCTCTCACTGCACTCTCCGCCGGCAGCCAACAGCCGATGTTTACTGCCTTACCCTCACACCAAAATAAGGAGCCACCACCGTTAGCAGCGATCCACCATCCACGCGCGACACAGCAGATCCAGCAACCCAACAGCAGTACAACACCAAACGGACAACGCAACAGTGACCCACACCCACCAGTACCACCAGCGCGATGTAGCTGCAGCCAATCGAACGCGCGCGATGCAGCAGCAGCGATCTCAGCTCCAACGCGACCTAAAACCAGCAGCACCAGCAACGCAAGCGAACCAACAGCAGACCATCACCAACTCCACCCCAAGTAAGCTTTGATTTTTTTTTTTAATTATTGTAGAAATTCTGAGATTACTGAAGCCATTGTTGATGTTGTAATGGAGAGTAGTTTTGTGGAAGAATCGAGAGAGTGAGTGAAGAAGAAGAAGAATGTTCCATTGTTGTCATAGCAAGTGGATAATGAAGAAGTAGTACTGTGTTTCAGTTTCAACCACAAATTCTTTTAAAAATTATTAAAGGGTATTTCATATTTACCTAGTTTATCGTATTTTATCTCTTGTAATTTGCATATTTTTATTTGATAGGCACTTTCTCTATTTTGTCATCAAAATTAAGCGAAATTTTCACTTATATGTACATTATTATTATTTTTTATGAGATTTGGTGGATAATTGATACGCTGTAGGAAAAGTTTCTATCTATAAATGAAAATGCCAGTAGCTCTCAGTCAATAAAAAAGAAATTAAAATAAAATTTTATTAAATTATTAAAAGTCTAAGCCCTGTCCTGGTCCAGCCCAGGCCCGCGCTAAGCCCGCAATTTGCCAACCCTAGCGGGAGTTGCCGAACTACGTAAAAATTATTGTGTTTGTTCTCTCTTCCCTTATTATTTTATTATTATAATTTATTGAATTTGTTATTTTTTATTTCATTAAGGGAATAGATTGAATTGTTGTGTGTTTTGTTTATCTTAAGTTTTAAAATTTCAATTCACTTCCCTCTTTGATTGCCTAGTTAGTATTTCAAGAGAAATCCTTTTTGTTAACAGGATGATTGTTGTAGCATTCGCTAAGTATGAAATCAAGCATAAGGTTACTACAGTATATTATCCACAAACAAGTGGTCAGGCAGAAGTGTCTAATAAAGAGATAAAAAATATTCTAAACAAAGTGATGAATCTACTAAAAATGATTGGCCTATTAGACTAAATTATAGGCTTATCGAACTTAAAAAAACCCCACTTGGCATGTCTCCATACAAAATTATTCATGATAAAGCTTGTCATTTGCCATTAGAGCTGGAGCACAAAATATATTGGGCAGTTAAATAACTGAATATGGATATGATAGCTGCAACAAAGCAGAGGAAGCTACAACTTTATGAGTTAGACGAGTTGCGATTAATACTATTATTTATCTATCTAATTTTACAAATGAAAAAAATTGGATAGATAAATAGCAGTGTTAATTTATTTCCATGTAGTGACAAAAGGAAGAAAGGAAAACCACATGCCTTCCTTTTATTTCTTTTCTTTTCAAATGGGTCTCTCATTATAAGTTAAAAAAAAAAAACAATACTAACATGAAATATTGGGTAGCTTAACTGGAATAAACAAATAAGGACAAAAATGCTAACATGAAAGTAGCATACAAACCTTAGCAGCTTTTTCGTGAGATGATACAAGAAACAGAAGGAAAGGGCCAGTGAATGAAAAACCTTCTTTCTCCTTTCTTGCAATACTATCAGCAGCAGTAGCAACTATCCATGCAATTTGCACTATGGTAGAAGAAGATCCACTTGTCTCCAATATATCCTTTGCAGATGAATAACATTTCCAAAATTCAATTCCCCAAGAATTGACAAACAAAGGATTATCCTGCTCAACAACGTCATGACGCATTGCATTCTCTATGGCATTCAAGCACAATATAAGAAACTTGGACGGACAATCCAATTTTTCACAGGCTTGTCCATGATGACCATTAGCACAACTCTTGCCATTCAAATGAACCTCTGCCCTTTCTACGTTACCAGTTCTCTTCTCCACACCATCAATAAACAACAAAGATTTGTCCTGACTATTCTTCAAATTTATAGCCTTCTCTTTTGTCTGTTCTAGATGACCTGGCTTTTCATTATTGTCCCTTTTAGTTTCTTTCTTGGACACAGCACTCTTACCCTTAACAAATGCATTCTTATTCTTATCCAATTGCAAAGAGTTTCTCTTCTTGGTTGCCTTTGTTTCAGTTTCACGTTTATCATATCTATCATTGAAAGGATCATCCAGTGTGGGTAGGCTAAAACACATCCCCTGAAACAAAACGATAATGTCATATATACATAATATTAATTTAGAAATTTCATCATACAACACACATTTCCCAAACTCAAGTAACAAATATGCAGATGAAAAATCAGTTAGCAGAGCAAGCAGTGTAGCATTCAATCAGCAAACTACAAACTACAAAGTGGCAGCTTCAATATGTATACTAAATTACTATCAAGTTTGAGAGCATACACTACTAATCTCTTTCTAAAGCATTTTAAGTAAAATAGATAAATAAAAAGTAAAGCAATCCAAGTTCCACAAAAAATTAAAAACAAAATAAATTCCACAATCAGCACTCAGCAATAATCCAAGACACAACGCCTTCGTCTTGCTCCAAAAGCATATTTCTTCATACAAGACTAAGCATTTTCTTGAAGCTGAAGCTATTTTGCTAAAAATCCATTTACTAGATTCTCTGAAAACGGAAAAACAATCATAAAAACAACAAAAAAGGACAAGAATCAAAATGGGTTCTATGAACTAGCATTGCTCTATATATCTCTTTATATATATATATATAAGCAAAAAGAAAAGTACAGCACCTGACACTGGCGACGTTTTCCGGACTTGCGACGCTTCTTGGCGGCGATAACGGCGGCGACACGAGCAGAAACATTAGAAGAAGTGTTTTTGTTATTCAGTTTCTTTATTTTTGCCTTGTTCCTTCTTCTCATCACTGCATCGTCACCTTTCGTCATTGCAACACACAAAAAAAAAGACCAAGATTGTTGTGTAAAATCTGCGTGTAGCTACTGTATAATATTTACATAGGAAAAAAATGGAAACTTGGTTGGGGTTCAACTGAAGAGAAGTGAAGACGGCGACTCGTGTTATGAACTTATTTGAGAGGAGAGGGATGAGTGGCAAAGGGAGCATTTTGGAGAATTTGTTGAGGGTATTTTAGCCATTTAAAAATTTTATTAATGGACTATTGGGCTTGTAAATTGTGCTTGGCCCATTGTGTTGAGTTTCATATAGGGATGGCAATGGATTGGATCTGATCCAAGATCCACGTGATCCAAATCCAATTGGATCGGATTTATCTTAATATCTGATCCAGGTCTGGATGTATCTTAATATCTAAATCTATATCCATATCCACCAATCTTTTAATTTTATTTTATTTTCAAAGTTTCTTAACAATTGTGGAATTATAATGATAATAAATTTTATTCATAGCACATTAGTGATATTTACCATGCATTTAAATACTTCAAACTTAAATGTTAGTTTTGTAAATTTAAAGGTCAGCCAGCCCCAAAGCATATGCATATAATATTCAAATTGCAAGTCAAGTAATACAACCTGGCAATTTATTTTATTATATTGGCTAAATAATTTCTAAGGAATATAGTTATTCATATATTTATTTTATTGTATTGGCTAAATAATAAAGCACTAAATATAAATCATATTTAATTTATATATCATTATTTAATATTGTAGGAATGAGGGTGGGTGTGTCGTGAATATTACAATGATGAAGGAGACAATATAATATTATATTGATATAACTCTTGCAATTACTTTTGAAAGATATTTTATTATCTTTCTTATTTGTTGTTTTGTGTAAAAGTATAAGTTGCAATATTTATTATATTTTTAAAAAAAAATTATATAATTTATTTGTTATCAATACATTTTAGCCTTGAATTTTTATTCCAAAAAATTATTACTTTTTTATTGTTAAGTTTTAGAATTCATGACGGATTTAGAACAGATTTGGATTTTAATTTTTTTTTCAGATTTGGAGCAGATATATATATTTATTTCTTTTTTGGATTTGGATATGGAGCGAAAAATATGAATTCATGATGGATCTGGAGCTATGGATCTTAATTTTTATTATGGATATGGATCTGGAGCAGAGTAGATCCAACTCATATCTGCCCCATTGCCATCCCTAGTTTCATATGGTTTGGTCGTAAACCAAGGGCTACGTAATGTTAAAATACACATTATTGGAAAATACTTTTCTTTTTTAGGAATTTTAAAAATAATTTTACACCAATTTATTACATATTCTAATTCTAACTATAATTTTGTTAATGCTATCTTCTTTTCTAGCTTTGGTGTGTGTTTTTTCAAATTTATTCTAATTATAATAGTTTGGTTCTCTGTTCTTTTAATCCTTTGCAAATTTGTCTTAATTGCCCATTCTCTTCAAGTACAACTTTCTTTGGTGATATTGTTTACTTAATGCCAAACCATCTAGGTAGGGCAGCTAGTAATTTTATTTTTTAAAAATTTATTTAATGAAAGTACAAAGGGAAAAAAAGGAAATACTACAAACCACTTGAGCTATTTATGTAACCTTATAATTATTCTTTACAAAAAATAACCATATGAGCTTAACTTTACTGTCATTACCGAAATGCATTTATAATCAATCTGATCCATCAATCATAGCAACATAGAATCAAAGCAGCTTTCACTATAACTATTGTATCTTGACCCATCAATGGTCTTTATGCTAATACAACTGAATGATATTAATCACGATGTGTATGCGTAGCATGAAAATATTATGCAATGTAACCTTAACATGCTTATTTTCAAATGGTATACCTTAAATCTTAGTGAGATCAAACTATACTAAAATCAGATTGTGAATAAATAAAAAAACTTTATTTCTGTAGAAAATAACTTCAAATATCGATGAATTGAAATAACTAAAAAACATTCAGATTATAAGAGTATTTAAAATCGCAAACTCCTACTAAAATTGAATATTCTTTAATGACACAACACTCATGCAAGTAGTGTGCTCATAAAACATCTTAGGTGGCAATCCTTTAGCAAGCAAATCTGCAATCATGGAGTTTATGTCGATGTGCTCTATAGACAACTGTCCATTGTAAACTATTTCTTTAACAACTACAAACTTGATGTTTATATACTATGACTTCGTCAAGCTCCTATTGTTATTGAAATACAACATGGTTGATTTGTCACAAAATAAGTTGAGTAGTCTATCAACGCCATTTAATATGTTGTGAACTCCATTGTCATCATACAATAAGTTATAAGAGACTGTTTAGCACTCTTCTAGAAGACAACACCCCTAGATAGTAGATAGATTTAACATGAGGTGGATTTCATACTATCCTGGCATCTAGTAAAATTGAAGTTAGTATACCCAACGATCTTAAGCTGATTTGACCTTTGATATGTGAGCATGTAATGTAGTCTTTTGTTCTCTATAAGTACCGTAAGACTCATTTGACTGCTTTCCAATGGTCTACTCCTGGATTACTTAAATACCTGCCCAATATCCCAGTAACATATGCAATATCCTGTCGGATACAAACTTGAACATATATTAGACTTCTTACTACAGAGGCATAAGGAATCTTCTTTATTTCCTTTTTCTCAAAATCATTCATGGGGCACTGATTGAGAGTAAACCTATCTCCTTTAGCAACAAGGGTATCATTGGTTTGCAATCTTGCATGCCATATCTCTTGAGAATCTTTTCGATATAGCTCTTTTGTGATAATCCAAGAATAGCCCGAGAGCGATCCTGGTGTATTTGTATGTTTAATATAAAAGAGGCATCACCAAGATCTTTCATTTCAAAATTTTTAGCTAGAAATCTTTTAGTATCATGCAATAAGCTTATATCATTATTGGCAAGCAAAATGTCATTGACATATAAAACTAGAAAAATATACTTACTCTCACAAAACTTATGGTATATACAATTATCGACCAAATTTATCTCAAAATCGAATGATATGATCACTTGATAAACTTGAAATACAATTATCAAGATGCTTGCTTGAGCCTATTGATGAATTTCTTGAGTTTGCAAATTACATTCTTTGGGTCTTCTGTCATAGTTTTTGAGCTGCACTATATAGATCGTCTCATCAATGTCATCATTGAGAAACACTGTTTTCACATTCATTTCATGTAACTTAGGATTGAAATACGCCACTAATGCTATTATAATCCTGAAAGAGTGTTTCGAAAACACTTGAGAGGTAGTCTCTTTATAGTTAATGTCTTTTTTTTTGTGTAAAACCTTTTGCAACAAGATTTACTTTGTACCTCTCCATTTGGTCTTATATATCCATTTGCAGCTAATAGGTTTTGCACTTTCTAGCAATGAGATAAGATCCCATACGTTATTCTCCTTCATGGACTTTATCTCCTCATTAATGGCATCGATCCATTTTTTAGACTAAATTTTATGCCTATTCAAATTTTGTAAGGGATTTTGGCAATCACTTTAACCAGAACCTTGTTAACGATATACGTTGTAGTCGTAAGCGCAACTCTCAAAGTGATTTTGGTAAGGTAAAATAACAAATGTTTCGTCTTGTTTAAGCATCTTGTTTCGTCTTTCAACGATACCTTTTATAGTGGGCAAACCCCACATAATATGTTGTGGGATGATACTACATTTCTCTAGGAATTCAAAGATCGATCTTGAACATTGTTCACCTGAATGGTCATATTTACGATGTTATTCAGCAGTACAGTCAGATTTGATGCTTCTGATTCATTTGCCGAGTTGATTCTCAACTTTATCCTTAAAATTTTTGAACATTTCCAAGGATTGTGACTTTTCATAAAGGAAATATATATAGCCATATCAAGAAAAATCGCCTATGAATATCATAAAATATTGTTGACTATTCTAAGAAACAACAAGGAATAACCTATAAATATATGTATGTATGAGTTTTAAGATGTTTAAAGTCTTGTTGGCTTCAAATATCCCTTTATTGGTTTGTTACCCTTTTATACAGTTAACACAAACATCAAAATTTGTAAAATTTAAGGGGTCGAGAATTTTGTTTGACACATGTTTCTTTATTCTCTATCTGGAGATATGACCTAATCTCTATGCCATAGCGTAGCCGAATTCTCATTAGTTAATTTTCTCGTTATTCCTCATGTAAGAATTCATTAAATGAAGTAATTATATCAATTAAATAAATAATATAATAGCCTAGTAAAGAATCAGATCCAATCAATTTTGAATTATGAAGGAAACAAAATTTTTCATTCCCAAATGAACAAGAAAAACTAAATTTGTGTAAAACAGAAATAGAAATCAACTAAGGGACGAAACAATATATGTTTCGTCAAGATCTAAATAAAATCCAGTCTTTAATATTAATTTAAATCTTCTTATTGTTTAAACTTTAACTTCACCATCACTTGGTTTTTAGGAACTTAGGCAATCCTATATAAACACAATGATGTGAGTGGTTGCACTAGAATCTATCCACTATGTGTGTTTAGGTACTAAATTTAAATTAACCTCAAAATAAGCCAAATTAAGAAGCATACATTTCTTAGCACACCATGCGTGATAATTATAGTAATGTTTCTTCTTAGTCTTTCAGCTCCATAGGAGAAATAACCAGTACCTTTTGGATTACTTAGTTTCTTTGGTTATTTCTTTTGAGGTGTTATATCTGCAGCTTCCTTATCGTTGTTCCTTTCTTTGCCCTTAACCATACCCTTAGAGGTGGAGGCCAAATGAGCACTTTTTGCCATATCTTTCTTCATCCTATTCTCTTCTTGAACACAATATGATATGAGCTCATTCAGAGACTAAATCTCTTTTTGATAGTTATAGCTCACCTTAAACTAGTTAAAATGGGTTGATAAGGATATTAAACCAGATGCACTAGCAAATCCTCAAAGCGTTTAAGCTTAAGTGCTCTCACCTTATAAGAAAGATGAGACATCTCCACTGATATCACATTTACCCATATACCTCATTGAAATTGGGCTTGTCAAGAGCATACCAATTTTAGCATTTTCGTTCTTGAAAAAATTCAGTTTATTTTATGGAATGAACTCTTTAGTCGTAATTGCCTCTTTAGACATTGAGCCCCTGGGTGCTTCTGAAATGGTATTCTTCATGATCATGATACACATGCGATTGGATCTCTCCCACCTTCCTATTTCTCGTTTGTCATTAATGGTACTTTCATTTGTAAGAGGTGAAGGAAAATCAAACTTTAACGCAAGATCGAGATTAATGACTGCGAGAACTATTAAAAGAAGCCATATAAGTCTCAAAGCAAAAATAAATTTAAATAAAGGTAAGCCATATCTCAAGATACCTGACACTCCATTAATATTTCATTTTTGGACAAAAAATATTAACTTGTAAGTGATATTTTAGTGTAGTAATCAAACACTAATAATAAAACATGTCAAACAATAAATTTGCCTTTGGGCTGATTTATTATTCACATGTAAAATTGAAATTATCACGGTTTATTGCTACAAGTGCATATGTAATTCTGTTAAATATGGACATTCCTTTAGACTTGATTGATATTTACAGAAATTACATACAGAAAGTAGTTTATATTTCACAACAAATTAATTTCCACAAGAGAGGTCACTTTGGTGATATGTTGCTTCAATTAATTCATCTCAAAATATATATAAACATACAAAAATTTGAATTTAAATTGCATAAAAAAATTACCAAAAAGTTCATGTGAAAGTCAAAGTCAAAATCAACATCAACCATTGACCGGTTCAGGGCTGGATTGGTTTGGGTTAACCCGAATCGGATCTTGAATTAGCCGCAAATCTTGAAACCCTATTTTTTTTTTTCATTTTTCATTCCTCTGCTCTCACGCAAGTTGTTGATGCGTCTTGATGGTCGTGCCTTTCCTGGCCAGAAAATGACAACTATTTTTTTGTTTATAGTTCTTGATGATAAGCTGCTTTTACTTAATCTGCAGGCTACGACTTGCTTTGGGCCACGTCTTGCTCGAATGCTGGGATGGCTATTGCTGCTGCTGGCATTAATCCTCCTTTATCCATATTTCCAAAAGACCTTTCTTAAATTCTGGATTTCTTAATAATTGGTAGTACTAAAAACAACTACAGATTTATTCTCAAATTCAATCATATTAGAATTATTAGATTCAAGAACAAAAAAAAAATTAGTTAGTAATCCAAAATAAATTCGATTCTCAATGATTCAACATGAAGAGACTTTGATACCACTTGTTAGAATAATAAATCCTTTCGTGAAAACTATCACCTACAATCTAGGAACATTCATGTTGTATCACCAAGAATCAATAACAAAATATGCGGAAACCTACATGAATCTATAATGCTTGATTGCTTTCTAAATTCATGTGTTTTGTCTTCCAGATCAATACGTTCTCCTAAAAAATCCTTTAATGGTATGTTTACTAATCAGTAATCAGAATGGACTAGAATTAGAATAGAGTGGAATCGAAATGAGTTGGAATCAGAATGAGGAATGAGAATAAGAATAAATTGTTTACTTTAGCTATGAGAATTGGAATTGTAATGAATTGTATTGCCATTTATGTGTTTATTTTATCTTGAAATCGGAATAGATAGTTACAAGTTACTAAACTGACCTTAGTTTATTATTGTCATAATAATAATAAATAATAATAATAATTATAATTATAATTATTATAATAATAATAATTATTATTATAATTATTATAATAATAATAATAATAATAATTATTATTATTATTATAATAATAATGATAATTATTATTATTATTATCATTATCATCATCATCATAATTGTTTATAATCATTATATTAATAATAGTAATTATTATTCTTATTGTTATTATATTGTAATTAATACTTATAATTATTCCTAATAATAATAATAGCAACAACAATAACAATTTATTACTACTCTTGTTGTTGTTGTTATTATTATTATAGCAACACTATTATAATTGTTAATCATTATAATTAATATTAATAAAATAGTAGTAGTAGTAGTAGTAGTAGTAGTAGTAGTAGTAATAATAATAATAATTACAACAACAATAATTACAAATTATTATTATTGTTGTTGTTACAATTAATACTTATTATTATTTCTAATAATTGTTATTATTGTTGTTGTTGTTGTTATTATTATTATTATTATTATTATTATTATAGCAACAATATTATAATTATTATCCATTATAATTAATATTAATTACCGTCGTCATCGTCGTCATTAGGGATGGCAAATTTTTCCGGACCCGGACAAACCCGGATCATCCGGTACGGGTTCAACCCGCACCGGATGCATTAACAATGCGGATCCGGGTTGTAATTTTTCAAACCCGGATATATTCCGGGTCGGGTCCGGGTTTAGGTGAACCCGGATCTCCGGAACCCGGACCCGGACTACTATTTATTTATTTATTAATTTTTATTACAAACTAAAAGTATATAAGCATTAAACAATAAGTTGGGCAGGAAAAAAAAATTAAAAGCAAACAAGACAAACCCGCAAAACCCTAAAGCAAAACAAAATAATTGCACCAGCCGCCACCTTGTTGAGGGGAAGCAAAACAAAACAATCCCTCAATCGTCATCTCCATCTCCATCTCAATCTTTATCAGTTCATCTCTCAATCTTCATCTCCATCTCTCAATCTTCGTCTCCATCTTCATCTCAATCTTTATCTCACTCATCCCCAGCGGCCACCTCAATCCTCATCTCCCTTATCCCTAGCGACTGCCACCTCAATCTTCATCTTCTTCATCCCCAACGGCCAAGTTCATCAATAAATCATCAATTAATTTTAATTTCTTGTATTTCTCCTTTAATTTTTTGCTTTTGCTTAATTTCGGTAATTATCAATTTTTTTTCTTGTTGATAATAGCCAAACGCAGCATCATAGCACATACTATCCATATCATTGTAAATTTTATTATTGAAGTAAGCAAATTTGGTTGTGATCCCATGAATTCGTCCTATTGTTTTTTGCTTCTGTAATTCAAAGAACCAAAAAGTGGCAAGTATTAAATCTATCTTCATCCAATACCGGGTTTGAAACCCGTAATCCGGAAACCCAGATTTTTTCGGGTTACCCGGGCCGGACCTGGAGTGAAACAATCTGGGTTTATATCCGGATCCGGAAACGTAAATTGTCATCCGGGTCCGGAATCGAAAACGTTAAACCCGGATCAGGACCCGGATTTTGCCATCCCTAGTCGTCATTATCATCATCGTAATAATAATACATGAAAGGATAAAATGGGAATTTTAGGATTTGTGAGGGTAATATGATCACTTTAGGGAATGGAATTTCATTCCCACCTTCCCCTATGGGAATGACAACTCTAGTAATTATTCTCAATTTTAGGTGGGGCCCACCTCTCATTTAACCAAGTAAACACATCATTCATTCTCATTTATTGATTCCCATTCATATTCCCAATAAGTAAACACACCATAAGGTTTTTTGTACTCTCTCTCTGATGATGGGATATCAGAAAGAATAGAACGATAGGCGTGACCTAGAGATCATAACCACTTATATAAATAACTTTTCCTATTGTTTTTAGGTATTCCTATTTCCGCCATCATAAAAATAGAAAATTTCCTTAAGTCTCTACATATTAAAGGCTCACGCCCTATCAGATACATTAAGGCCCAAATTACTGAACACTTTACTACATCACTTTTAATTGGACTTAACCTTATATGACAGTCGCAAGGCATAAATATTCACATATGAGCCCAACATTGGATTAAGGAGCAAACAATATTGGATTAAAGCTCTAAGATCTCGGACCTAAATAAAGTTCTATCGAGTCATGCTCAAGTGTGAACTTCTAGACAACAAAATATAGACTTGAGCTATTACCAGAGTTGTATAGCTATGTAGATTTATTTTATTGTGCTGTACAACTCTAATCATAGTTCAAATTTGGACTTTGTGTGTATATTATAAGAAGTAAGGAGGTAATTGAATGAACGTTGCAGTACAGTGAGCAGAAAAAAAAAATTTTCTTGCAGCCATTCTGAACATCCATTACACTTGTTT
Organism: Citrus medica; assembly: GCA_002013955.2. Lineage (NCBI taxonomy): Eukaryota > Viridiplantae > Streptophyta > Magnoliopsida > Sapindales > Rutaceae > Citrus > Citrus medica. Next base: position 637,594 of record MKYO02020009.1, on the reverse strand, counting down.
TGGGGTGGATTTGCTACACCCTTGTTTCTGTGGAATTTGATGTATAAATAACACTTTTGCTCCAATTTGTGTGTGTCTGGTGAGAGAGATTTAAAATACATACGGAGAAAGTGAGTAAATAAATAGTTAATAATAATTCATTGGCAACATAGAAGATATTTATTTACATATATATAGGAATGAAGAAATAAATTAAAAATGAATTCAAGATTTGACTTACTTGGATAGGTCTACATTCAACTTTGCAACATCCTTATTTTCTTTTGTAAATATCTAAAATATTAAAATAATATCATAGAGATAAGAGGA
>MKYO02020009.1:484080-626216 GCA_002013955.2 Citrus medica | reverse complement strand
TCTCTTTATACCTGAACAAAAATTATATTTATTTTTAAATTTTTAAATTTCAAAATGTTAGAATTACTCTTCATTTTTTTAACAGGTGTATATTTTCTCTCTGCCATAACATCCTGTAAACTAAATTCTCACGTATACTCTAACATGGATATTGATTCTTAATCTTTCTTATTAGATCATGATTGCATTATTAATAAACCATTACTGCATTTCTTGTATTATTGAAGTAAAAATGTCATGGAGCTCAACCATGTGCATATCTCCGTTGGGCAATCAAAGTCTTTTAGGCAGGGCTTACAATTCATGTCACTATAATCCATGTTCTTCAATATGGACGAAGGATGCCGAGGTCATTGGAATCATGATTTTCATTTTCAAAGATTTTAGGAAAAAAAATTAATGACTTTGATGTCATGTAAATTTCGTTTGAAGTTTATATTTGGATAGTAAGTTTTGTTTTGTTTTTAATTATTGATGGCATGTAGAAAATCTGAATTTATCAATTTTTGACAGACAAACATTACCATTCACTAACAATTGAACATTGAGAGAAGAAAAAATGCGAAGCCCTGGGTGCGAAACTGAGGCAAAAAGCGAAAGAGAAAACAGGGTACAATAGGTAATTCCATAAAAAAAACTTTAATAATAAGAAATTTAAATAAAAAATAGGTGTATAAATAAAATTGGTGGGTTTTAGTACTCTCACCTTTATCACGTGTCTTTTTAAGCGCAAGTGGAATTCATGCTTTTTTTTTAACCTTTCCATTCGCTCAGATCCCTTCCATTTCCTTAATTTTGTCTGGATCTTCCTTTTCTTTTGAGGAAAGGAAAGAGGATAGATCTTCTTTGGCAGACACCTCTTGCTCCTCTTTAATTTTCCCTTTCAAAGGCTTTTCTATTTCAACAACTGTTTCATTCATTTATGAGGTTTCTTTCACTTTCAATTTCTTAGTAGAAATGGATGAGGGTAGTGTACCTAAATAGTATATATAAATAAGAGAATACATCTCTAAAGTTTGGGAAAATTGTCATGCAGAACTTAAGGTTAGGCTGGGCAAATAAACTGACCCGACCCGATTTGATCCCATTCGATCCAAATATTTCAGGTTCGGATTGGATGCGGATTGACAGTGAAACCCGATCGGATTGATTTTTCAAGCCCGATCAGATTATGTTCGGATCGGATCAAACCCGATCCGATCCGAAAATCTGATCGGATTGCAAATAAAAAAAATAAAGAATTACAAAACCCTAATTTATCATTTCTCAAGATCACACGAGCACAAGCCGCCACCAGCCCACCACTGTCCAAAACTCCAATTCCAAAGGACCAATCTCATCGACACCAGTCACCACTGTTGAACCGCCATTGTCAGCCGCAAAATTAAACCAGCAAATCGCACCAAGTCATGAGCCTTTGCCTTCGTTTTGATTGCGTCAACCGCCACCAAGCACAATAGATCCATGGTCGCGCCAGCCGCCACCAAGCACACAATCCATGGTCGCGCCAAGCAGCCATGTCCGCAACCTCTCTCTACTGCTGAAATGGCATTTTTCGATGAAGCCATTTACAGGTGATGTTAATAATATTGAGTTGTTAAAGTTAACCAATTGTTTTGAGGCTTGGGATTTGTTTTATTGACATGAGGGATGCTGTAAAGTCGTTTGAATTGGTGAAAGGGATGGGAAGTTGATTTGTGATTTTTATTGTTCTTTTTTTTTGAACTTTATATCTCCAATTTGAATGAATTGTGATTTTTATTGTTCTCTTAATTTGTTGAAATGATTGTTCAATTTCGTGTGTTCAAATTGGAGATATAAAGTTCCCGTGATTGTAATGAAATTTGCAGCGATTGATTCTAACTTCAGTTATCAAATCCAAGATGTGATTTAAAAAAGAAAATTACAATTCTCTCTGCAACCTAAGCAATACCACCCGAATCCGATCCGATCCGTTCTTAACCCGATTTTTTGATCCGATCCGATCCGAACCGAACATATTCAGATCGGATCACATATTCGGGTTGAGTTCGGATGACATTTTTCTCAATCCGACCAACCCAAAATCCAATCGGGTTGACCCGAACCCGATCCGAATCCGATTTTGCCCACCCCTACCTTAAGGTTTCAACAAGAGATAACAAGATCACTTTTTGACCATAGTACTTGGCTCTATTAATCCCAAAAATTGACTAAATGTTTTATAAAAATAGAAATGCAATATTAAAATAATGTAATAATACATATATTTTAAAATAATTTCAACATTAAAAAATTGTTTAATATTTTAAATCTATTAGACATATTTTATTTTATTAAATTAAATTTTATAACAAATGGAAACATTATTGTCTATTAAAATAAGCATATAATAAATTAATTTTTTTAATATTATAAAAAAATAATTTTATTATTATTAATACATGAGACATATTTTATTAATTGTGAAATTTATTTAACCCAAATATTTATTTAAAATCTTTATGCTAAATACAAATGTATTATTAAAAAAACATAAATATTACATTTTAAATATTAAAATTGTCAATATCACTAGTCTACTAGATAGTTTAAATTATTTGTATTCTACTTTTTGTACTCATTAAACATCTTAAGCTATTTTTTATTTACTATATTTCAATGAGGTCCCTGAATGATGTAGTAAAAAACTTATGGCATCAATAATGTTTCAACTGTGTACAATTAGATTTAATTAATGGGAAACAATATTTGTATTAAAGAAAGAGACATAAAAATTTTTAACCCTCCTTTAAATTTATAATGTGATAACTTTTTTGAACATAAATGTTTCAAAATATATCATCTAATAGTCATCTAACAAAAATCAAATAAATAAGTTGTAATTATAAACTTATATATGGTGTAACACTAATAAATGACACAACTAAGTACGTATATTTCAGTGAATGTCATAAATTACATCAATAAGCTCATGGATGAAATTGTTTGTAATCTAAAATTACTAGATCACCCATGTTTTAATAAAAGTTACATTGCATATTAAAATACCCGCTATTTACTACTATAGACCATTATATAATTGATCAACAAGTATAGATTATTTTTAACACCCATTTAGTACATGATAATTTCATTGCGGGTTAGAACACTATCATCTAATTATTTTTTTCCTAATATGCCTCCTTTTCTTTTCATTTTGCTCAAAAATAATAATTTATTTTTTCCAATTTTTAAAAGAAAAGGAAAATAAGAAGAGTTTTATTTTTTTTTTCTAAATGGAATTGATGAGTGGTACAGAGGATAAGTGCTGTAATCAATGGAATTTTGGTGAAGAGTAGCCTTCAAATATCATAATTGACGAAGGAAATTATACCCCTAAAATTGGGTTTATGGGATTTTGAACACCTGCTCTCACACAGTGTAAAAGCAAGTGTTCGCCAATTAGGCCAAAGAACTATTTACTTTAATTAAGGAGAAAGAAAAATGTTAAATAAACTAAATATTGTAAGATGGTTTCATGGGGTGAGGAGTGAACTTTCTAGATGTCATAACTTGGGCTATAGGTACCCATTTTGGCCATATAATATAATTTCAAAGTTTACGATGAGATGAACCAAATTTAAGACCGTGTTTATGCCATTCTGCCACATGATCGAGCCAAAATTCTATTTCTTTCCTTTCTATTTTATAATATTAAGTTATTTTTTTGTTTCTCTAGTTAATTTTAGGAGTTTTATCTTTTTATTTTTAAATATAAAATTTAGATGCCATTTTTTTTTGTTTTTCTTATTTGCAATAGGAGAATTTTACTATAAAATGTGCCTATTTTGATAAATTTACAATATTTATGGTTAGTATAAATCCGGCCCAACCGTTTTGGGGATATACTATACCATTACGAAGCTTGCAACAAGACAAACCAACCCTCATTGTCTAGCTAGAAATTTAGTTTCTTTCCTAGTCATTTTACATGGGATTTTGAACACCTGCTCTCACACAGTGTAAAAGCAAGTGTTCGCCAATTAGGCCAAAGAACTATTTACTTTAATTAAGGAGAAAGAAAAATGTTAAATAAACTAAATATTGTAAGATGGTTTCATGGGGTGAGGAGTGAACTTTCTAGATGTCATAACTTGGGCTATAGGTACCCATTTTGGCCATATAATATAATTTCAAAGTTTACGATGAGATGAACCAAATTTAAGACCGTGTTTATGCCATTCTGCCACATGATCGAGCCAAAATTCTATTTCTTTCCTTTCTATTTTATAATATTAAGTTATTTTTTTGTTTCTCTAGTTAATTTTAGGAGTTTTATCTTTTTATTTTTAAATATCAAATTTAGATGCCATTTTTTTTTGTTTTTCTTATTTGCAATAGGAGAATTTTACTATAAAATGTGCCTATTTTGATAAATTTACAATATTTATGGTTAGTATAAATCCGGCCCAACCGTTTTGGGGATATACTATACCATTACGAAGCTTGCAACAAGACAAACCAACCCTCATTGTCTAGCTAGAAATTTAGTTTCTTTCCTAGTCATTTTACAATTTTAAGTTATTTTCCTATTTTTCTTGTTACTTTTAAGATTTTTATCTTTTTTTTTCTAGATTTTAGATTTGGGCGCCACTTATTTTTTTTCCTTATTTAGATTAAGAGAATTATATTATAAACTAATATGTCAGATTTGCTTACTTTGGTAAATTTCCAATAATTAGGGTTAGTGATAATTTTATGAAATGAGAGTTATCATGACATTTCTAGACTTAAACTAATATTACTTACAGAGTGAATGATTTGTTTTTGTTGCATTTTTAGTTACATTTTTGTATGAGCATCTATTTAAGTTTAATTTTAATAAATTGATTGTGTTTTAGATTACTTTGTGCTATGAATATGAGTATAATTATAGATGACCAAAAAGCTCAAACTTTATAGATAGGATGCATCAGCGGACTTGCATAATAACAAAAAACTTGTCTGCAGATGAACTAAAAGAAGTCTAAATCAGAGAAAATGTTGTAGCAATTGTTGTAGCAATCCAGAAGCAAATTACAAGCAAGACTACTCGTGTGTTAATTGACAAAGTAGTGACAGGCGACACAAAATTATTTGCGATCCAAGGTTTCCAAAAAAGAGACACATGGTCACATGCTTTTGGTTGTCCTAATTCCAAGATATAAAAAGTGTACATGTAAAAGAAACAAGGTGGCCGTCACACAAAGAAAAAATAGAGAGAAAAAGAAAAGGAAGAGAACAAGAGAGATTTGAGGGTTGCAGCAAGAGATTTTTGAGAAAAAGAAATAGAGGTCGCAAAAACCTAAAAGATGGACGTCTTATATTAGCATAACTCAATTCTTCATCTTTATTTGCTTGTTTTCATCTCTCTATGAGAATGTATCTAATGGAAAAAATGAGTATTATTACTGTTTTATCGCTATCATGAACTAAACTTTGATGTAGTTGGGTGAAAGCAAGGTTAATGATTATTTGACTTATATATGCGTGTTGCTGCTGCATCATTTTGTCTTGATTTTACTTATTGCAAATTTCTATTTCAGTTGACCACCCATTTAATGGATACTAGCTAAGGAGAAGCCTAAAAATGATCTGACTGAGTGGAACAAATTAAGACAATACATGGTTTTGGTTTGAGTTTCCCAAGTTGAGTTAATCTCGATTTGAATATGGTCATACTTAATCTAAGATTAGTGAAGAACCAGACATAGGGATTTACCTTGTAGAGCAATTGAATTTTAGAACATATAATACTATATCTAATGTTAGCGTAACAACTGGTCACTGTTACGTTGCATATAGATATAAGATATTCAACATGCGATAGCTGAGGATGCATGAGGGATTCTGTCCAGTGCTTTAACATGTGTCATAGCAACAATACTGTAATTGAAAAACAATCAATAGATTGAATTGAATGAGTTTAAGCACTCAACTATTTCTTTCATATTGAGTATATCTTTGTGTTTACTATGAGATTTTTTCCTTATTGCATTCTGTTTATTTTATTTTTAATTTTGTTAGGTCATTAATTTCATTCATTATTTTATTTTAATTAGATTGATTTTGTACTGTTAAGATTGTTGTAGCAAGTACTATAACATTAATCCTTATAGAGACAGTCTGGATATTCATTATTATATTACTTATTGTGTACACTTACACATTGACACCTATAGCAATACGTATCAACAAAATTTTGACATCGTTTCCGAGAATTGAATGCTTATTGTGATTTGTAAAGTCAATTTTAGTTGGTGCCAATTTTAGTTTTTTTTTATAATTTGTTTACTGTGTTGACAGAAGTGCTCTAGCAACCTTTGTATGCGTAGGTACAAATATGTTGAATTCTAGTTTGATTTAGAAATTTAAAGAACTGCAAGAAGATTGAGAAAAGATCATAGAAATTTAAGATATGCTGCAGACATAGATGATTTGTAAGCTATAAGGAACTTGAACCCTCGATGAGAAATAGAACCCGTCAATGCACATGGAGGTAAAGAAGGTCAAAATGGACAAAATATTTATGGGCAACTAGAGAACAATAATATTATCTATATGGTAGATGATAGAGACAGAACCATTAGAGATTATGCCTTGTTGGCCCCTCAAGCCATAAATCCTGGAATAGTTAGACCTAAAGTGCAAGCTACTAATTTTGAGCGTAAACTAGTGATGTTTATATACTTCAAACAGTGCGGCAATTCAATCGACTACCATCAGAAGATCCTCGCCTTCACCTTAAACTATTTCTGGAAGTAAGTGATGCTTTCAAGATTGCTAGAGTATCGCAGGAAGCATTAAGATTCATACTCTTCCCATTTTCTCTAAGGGATCGAACAAGAGTATGGTTGAACTCTCTACCGCTTGATTTTATTATTATATAGAATGCCTTGGCGGACAAATTTTTAATAAAGTACTTCCCACCTGCCATGAATGCAAAATTGAGAAATGAGATCACAAATTTTTTCATCAACTTAAAGATGAAAGTTTGTATGATGCATGAGAAAGATTCATGGAGTCACTCAAGAGATGTCCTCATCATGATATTCCTTATTATATACAGTTAGAAACTTTCTACGATGGTCTCAACCCAAGTACTTAGATTGATGGTGGATGCTTCAGTAAATGGGACTTTGTTATCTAAGTCTTATAATGAGGCTTATGAAATTTTGGAAAGAATAGCTAATAACAACTATCAGTGGGCAGGAGTCCACAATGTAGATGCCTTGACAATATTATCAGCCCAAGTAACCTCATTAACATGCTGTCATACCCAGTGGTCTTGGAAATCTTGCAACTTTAATTACTACTTCAGCAACTTTAACCAAATTACTGAGGTATCTTGTGTTTATTACAGAGAAGGACATCTATTCGACAATGGTCTTGGAAATCCTGCTTCAGTCAACTATGTGGGCATTTACAATAGACAGAACTACAATAATCCTTATTCAAACACTTAAAACATTGGATAGAGACATCACCAAAACTTCACATAGAGCAATCATAATCAATATGTTGCCGTACCCAGTGGACAAAACATGCCTGCTCAACCACCTAGATTTCACCAGTAAAATCAAGGGAAAAGAAATACCAGCAATTATCAACTCAGTTCTTTTGAAACTTTGATTAAAGAATATATTGTGAAGAATGGAGCGGTTGTCCAAAGCCAAGTTGTATCCTTAAGAAACTTAAAAAATCAGATTGGACAGCTTACCACAGCACTAAGCAACAGACCTCAGGATAGTTTACCTAGCAATACAGAGGATCCAAGAAGAAAAGGAAAAGAACATTGCAAAGTGATTAATTTAAGATTTAGAAAAGATGTTCATATTCCAATTAGTGTACTAAAAAGAAGAGTTAACCCATTGTAACCCAAGAAGAAACTCAAGTTAAAATGGAGCCACAACCTCCCACTTTCCAGCACATTAGTGTAAATAGCCAAGCTACAACATCTGTAAAAAATGATGCTCCAGCATATGTTGGTGAGGATGCGGCAACACCACCCACATCAGTCCAAAACATGGCAAAAGAGAAGCAATTTGTACAACCTGCTATAGCACAACAGTTTAGACACCCGCCACATTTTTCTCAAAGAATCTAGAAACAAAAACAAGATAAATAATTCAATAAATTCTTAGAAGTATTCAAGCAGCTACATATCAATATTCCTTTTGTGGAAGCCTTAAAATAAATGCCAAATTATGTGAAGTTCTTGAAGGATATTTTGGCAAGGAAAAGAATGCTTAGAGAGTTTGAAACAGTTGCTTTAATACAAGAATGCAACTATATGCTTCATAACTAGATACCTCAGAAGCTGAAGGATTCAGGAAGCTTTACAATCCTATGCTCTATATGAACTAAATAAAATGACAAGGCGTTTTATGATTTAGAAGTTAGCATCAATCCCATACCTCTATTAGTGTTCAAGCAATTGGGAGTTAGATAAGTTAAATTAACAACAATGACTTTACAACTTGTTGACATATCTCATGCCTATTCAGAAGGCAAGATTGAAGGTGTATTGGTGAAAGTGGATAAATTTATTTTCTAATAGATTTTATAGTGCTAGATTTTGAGACATATAAAGAAGTACCGATAATTTTAGTCAGACCCTTCTTAGCCATAGTTAAGACCCTAATAGATGCACAAAAATGAAAACTGTCTATACAAAAATGAAAACTAACTATGTGGGTTAATGATTAGTAAATTACACTCAATGTGCTAGATGCCATGAAGAGTATTGATGATGTTGAAGACTGTTATTTTATCAGTGTTATAGATTTTACTATAGTAGAGAGATTAAATAGATACTGCAGTAACGAAGAAATCAAGGCTGTAAAATTTGAAGAACTTGAAGAAGAAGATCTTGAAACAGCTGACATAGTATCATTAGGAGAGAAGTAACCCGGAAGAACTTACGAGCACTTTAAATCTTTAAATCTTTCAAACGGGGAAGTAAAGTCTTTTATTCCCTCTATTGAATCATCTCCACTTTTACAATTAAAACTTTTACCTTCACATTTGAAGTATGTTTACCATGGTAACAATGACACACTTCCTATAATCATTTCATCTTCTTTGATTGCAGAACAAGAGAAGAGCTTGGTGGATGTATTAGGGAGATATAATAAGGCCATCGAATGGACTGTGGCAAATATCAAATGAATCAGCCCATCCATATACAAGCATAAGATTTTGCTGGAGGATTACTACAATAACTTAGTAGAGCAACAGAGAAGATAAAATCCAATCATGAAGGAAGTTGTGAAGGAAAAGATCATCAAGTGGCTTGATGTTGGAATCATTTACCCAATATCAGATAGCTCATGAGTAAGCCCAGTACAATGTGTTCCAAAGAAAGGTGGAGTAATAGTCATAGCAAATGAAAAGCATGAGTTTATTCCTACAAGAACAGTAACTAGATGAAGAGTTTACATAGATTATAAAAAGTTAAACAAAGCCACCAGGAAAGATCACTTTTCATTGCCTTTCCTAGATCAGATGCTGGACAAACTTGATAGAAAAGAGTACTACAACTAGATTCCTAGCACTAGAGAATCATGAGAAGACAACATTCACTTGTCCCTACGGAACCTTTGCCTTTAGAAGGATGTTATTTGGCCTGTGCAATTTTCTAACAATTTTTCAAAAGTGTATGATGTTAATTTTTTCAGATATGGTTGAGCAAACACTTATGGTATTCATGGATGATTTTTTTGTTCTTGGGGAATCATATGATGTCTGTGTGCATAATGTAAAAAATATGTTTAAGAGATGTGAAGAGACAAACTTAGTGTTGAAGTAGGAAAAGTGCCATTTCATGTTACAAGAAGGGATAGTTCTAGGCCACAGGGTCTCTAGAACGGGAATAGAGCCGGATAATATAAAAAGAGAGGTGATTAATAAACTTCCACCACCTACTTCAGTCAAGGGCATAAGGAGTTTCTTAAGACATGCTGGGTTTTATAGAAAGTTTATTAAGGATTTTTTCAAAATATCCAAACCTTTGTGCATGTTGCTGGAGCATGATAGACCCTTTAATTTTGATGAGAATTGCCTAAAGGCCTTTGTTGAGTTGAAGAAATTCCTTGTTACAGCACCAGTTGTTGTAGCACCCGATTGGAGTATGCCTTTTGAATTGATGTGTGATGCTAATGACCACTTTGTTGGAGCATTGCTAGGGCAAAGGCAATCTTTTTCACTCTATTTGTTATACTAGTAAGACCCTAGCTGATGCACAACTCAATTATACTACCACATAAAAGAGTTGTTGGTAGTTGTTTATGCATTTGATAAATTCAGAACTTATTTGGTTGGTACCAAAGTGACTGTTTATACAGATCACTAAGTTATAAAGTACTTGATTTCAAAGAAAGATGTCAAACCAAGGTTGATTAGGTGGATTCTTTTACTACAAGAGTTTGACCTAGAGATCAAGGATAGAAAATGAAAAAAAAAAAGTAGATCATCTCTCAAGGTTGGAAGCAGATGCATACATTTTAACTAAGCAAGATGTAACAAAAACATTTCTGGATAAGTATTTGCTAATAATAGAGCATGCATAAATGTTGCAGCAAGCTGGTTTTCCATGGTATGCATATTTTACTAATTATTTATTGAGTGGATTACTATTGTCAGATTTGAGCTACCAGCAGAAGAAAAGATTTCTTCATGATGTCAGAAGCTGTCAGTAGGATGATCCTTACTTGTACAAGATGTGTTCAGACCATGTGATCAGAAGGTGTGTTTTTTACGAAGAAATTTCAAACATTCTGCAATCTTGTCATGCTGCCGCATATGGTGGACATTTTGAAGGATATAGAATAATAATAAAAGTTCTTCAATTAGGTTATTACTAGCCCTCTATTTTTAAAGATGCTTATGAATTTGTTAAATGTTGTGACAGGTGCAAAAAAATAGGGAACATGAAATGCCAATGATCAACATCTTAGAGGCATGGGGAATAGATTTTATGGGACCATTTCCATCCTCTTTTAGCAGCTTATACATCTTAATTGTTAAGGACTATGTATCCAAGTGGGTAGAAGCAGCAAGATTGTCCACAAATGATGTCAAAGCAATAGTAAAGTTCATTTAAAAGACTATTTTCTCGAGATTTGGCACTCCTAGAGCTATTGTTAATGATGAAGTGTTAGCCTAAAGAGCTACACATAATATAATTTTGATGATAACAAACATGTGTCTTAAGTGATTCAATAAATATTGTATTTCACAAGTTCATTAGTTCTTGAAAGATAATGTTTATACAAGTGAATAAAGTGAATTTAAGTTCAAGACACTCAACAGAAAATGGCACAATCAAGAATAAAGTTTAGAGCTTTACGGATAAATTATTGCGACAAATTCTAGTAAAGCTGGTATGATTTAATTAATGCATAGTTTAACATTTGAGAAGCTCAATATTTTATTTAAATCATTACTTTTCATAAACTAAAAGGTTTTATATTTATAAGATAAAGTATTTTGTGGATTTGAATAATTTGAACTAAAATCAAAAAGTTTTGCCATCTTTGATTTTAATAAGTATTGTTTTGAATTCTAGATTTGGACTTATTTGCAATCATTTGAAACGATTTAGGCCATACTATAATTTATAAAAGTTTGAGGATCCAAATGAAAATATCCAAAAATGGACAGAGAGTTAGCGGCTAACCACCTAAGGGCTAGTGGCTAGCCGCCTGAGGAAAATTTGATATTTTCAAATGTTGGACTAAATTGTAAAGGGTTTGAGAATTTTGAAATTCATAAGTATTTTGTTAAAGTTTGAAAAGAATTTTTTTAAAAAAATATGATTATATTTTGGGCCATATCACAATTTTAAAAAGTTTTAAGAATAATAAGTATTATTTGAAAATTCTAAAATTGAACTTGTTTAAAAAATTTTATGACATTTTAAGTTATACTATAATTACATAACATTTTGGGCACAAATATAATTTTGTGAATAATATTATTATAGCCAGGAGAACTTTGAGGATTGGACGTAGGCGAGAATTAAAATTAGCAAAAAAGTGTAAGCCGACCCAAGCCCGTGACAGCCCAGCCCAGCCCACGCCCGCTGGCTTCAGGTCCAACCCGCGACTTAAAGTTAAGGACAAGGGCTCTCACGTGGTGACTTAAGCCTGAACTTTATAATATAATGCATACATATATTTTTTAAGAAATAAATTATAATATATTAAAAATTTTAAATTTAAAAAAAAAACTTAGTAATAAAAAAAGTCGAGATTAAGTAATTAACAAAAAAACAAAACGAAACCAAATTCTCAAAACCTAAAATCCCTAAATTTATCTCTACATCTCCAGCCGCTACATCAGCCTCTCACTGCACTCTCCACTGGCAGCCAACAGCCGATGTTTACTGCCTTACCCTCACACCGAATTAAGGAGCCACCACCATCAGCAGCGATCCACCATCCACGCACGATGCAATAGATCCAGCAACCCAACAGTAGTACAACACCAAACGGGCGACGCAACAGTGACCCACACCCACCAGTATCACCAGCGCGATGTAGCTGCAGCCAATCGAACGCGCGCGATGCAGCAGCAGTGCTCTCAGCTCCAACGCGACCCAAAACCAGCAGCACCAGCAACGCAAGCGAACCAGCAGCAAACCATCACCAACTCCACCCTAAGGAAGCTTTGATTTTTTTTAATTATTGTAGAAATTCTGAGATTACTGAAGCCATTGTTGATGTTGTAATGGAGAGTAGTTTTGTGGAAGAATCGAGGGAGAGAGTGAAGAAGAAGAAGAAGAATGTTTCATTGTTGTCATAGCAAGTGGATAATGAATAAGATGCACTATGTTTCAGTTTCAACCACAAATTCTTTTAAAAATTATTAAAGGGTATTTAACATTTACCTAGGTTATCGTATTTATCTCTTGTAATTTGCATATTTTTATTTGATAGGCACTTTCTCTATTTGTCATCAAAATTAAGCAAAATTTTCACTTATATGTACATTATTTTTTTTTTATGAGATTTGGTGGATAATTGATACGCTGTAGGAAAAGTTTCTATCTATAAATGAAAATGACATTAGCTCTCAGTCAATAAAAAAGAAATTAAAATAAAATTTTATTAATTTATTAAAAGTCTAAGCCCTGTCCTGGTCCAGCCCAAGCCGGCGCAAGTCCGGGACAAGCCCGCAATTTGCCAACCCTAACGAGAGTTGCCGAACCACGTAAGAATTATTGTGTTTGCTCTCTCTTCCCTTATTATTTTATTATTGTAATTTGTTGAATTTATTATTTTTTTATTTCATTAAGGGAATAGATTGAATTGTTGTGTGTTTTGTTTATCTTAAGTTTTAAAATCTCAATTCACCTCCCTCTTGGATTGCCTAGTTAGTATTTCAAAAGGAACCCTTTTTGTCAGCAGGATGATTGCTGTAGCATTGGCTAAGTATGAAATCAAGCATAAAGTTGCTGCAGTATATTATCCACAAACAAGTGGTCAGGCAGAATTGTCTAATAAAGAGATAAAAAAATATTCTAAACAAAGTGATGAATCTACTAAAATTGATTGGCCTATTAGACTAAATGACTCCTTATAGGCTTATCGAACTTACAAAACTCCACTTGGCATGTCTCCATACAAAATTATTCATGACAAAGCTTGCCATTTTCCATTAGAGCTGGAGCACAAAACATATTGGGTAGTTAAATAATTGAACATGGATATGATAGCTGCAGCAGAGCAGAGGAAGCTACAACTTTATGAGTTAGACGAGTTACGATTATTCTCCTATTAAAAATGCAAGAATCTACAAGAAGAGGATCACGCAATGACATGACAAGTAGATCCAAAAAAAAGGAGCTTACTCCAGGCTACCAATTCTTGCTCTACAACTCGTGATTAAAACTCTTCTAAGCAACACGATTGTCAGGACTTTTCAAACTTATGAAGATTTATCCTCATGGGGCTTGTGAACTTCAAGATGAAAGGACAGGTCAAGAATTCAAGGTGAATGGACAAAGAATGAAACATTACATTAGAGCTGCTATGAACAATCCAAGGAAGGATATGTTCTTAAAGGATCCAACTTAAGCAATCGGGGACGGTCGGGCTAAAGAACCTAAAATCAAGTGCTAATCGGTAGGCGACTCAGTAAAGGAAGTTATTTCCAATTTTTAAAGCTCTAAATTTAGTCTTGAATATTGTTTAATTTTCCTTTTTGTTATTTTAAATTATGCACTCAACTTCTTTATTTTCTTTTATTTTCTTGTCATTAAATTGCAGTAAGAAAAGTGGATAAAAGAATTCTCAAATGCAAAATAAATAAATAAATAAATGCTGCAAAATCACTCACAACAAGGCAAACAAAAGATGCTTCTCAAACAACATATGCATTTACCGTTATTTCTGTAGCAAAAGATTGGTTATTACAGCAACGATTTTTACCGTTGAATTGTCAGTCTTAATTTTTACCATTGGTGGCTGACACGCTTATGTCAGGAGATCATTATTTTTTACAAGAAAGATAATGCAATCCCTTATTTTTCATGACACGTATCTCTTTTTTTCCATTTAATTTTTTTTAAATTCAAAATTTTCCAAACTTATCATTTTAATTACCTCTGTTTTTCCACTTTCCTTTTATTATAAATTTGGGTTTTACTTCCACCATTTCAATTTCATTATCACTTTTTCTCTTTCCATCTGTAATTCTTTGTATCTTAATATTTCTTTCCCATGTTTTTATCTTTTCAACACAACAAAACTCATTTTGAATTGCTGTAGCAGACCTAACATCGAAGACCGTGCTGGCAGATTGAATGATCCTGAGCATTTCTACTACTTCAAAGCCGAGAAAAAATATGAAGAATTTATCGAAGCCCAAAAAATTTTAGAAGAAAAGGGCTTCCAATTTCCAAGACAGCCAACTGGGACGATGAACAACATGCACACTGCTGCAGTACGGAGATGTTGGATCAAGTTCTATGCTCATCGCTGAGACCTAGTACTCTCAATTGTTAAGGAGTTATGCTCAAACATATTATAGCAAGAGCAACACAATATTTTTGTGAGGCAAGTTCAAGTCCCCTTAGATTCTTAAGTTATTAATGTTTCTTATGACTTGCCTACTGTTATTGATTTTGAGTATACTACGTTTGCTAAAAATATGACTGTAAAGAAGTGGGGGGAAGTTTTAAAACCCTAACTATATAAGGCAGTGAATGGAGAATGAGAAAGGTATGGTGGTTAATAGGATAGACTTAAAAGAGGAGTATGACAGAACTCATTGCGAGCATCACTGCTGAAAAACCGGTAGCAACAACTCTTTCACCAGTTGTCATAAAGAAAACTCCCATAAAGTTTCTTGTCCAAACTTAAAAGTCATCCAACAAAAGAAAATGGGCACAACCTTCTAGAGGTGTTGTAGCATTGTAAGTACCAAAAGAACTAGAACCTAAGAAAACAAAGCCAACTCTGCTTAAAGTTACAGAAGTGGCTAGAACCCTCCAACCAGTTAAATTAAAAGACAGAAGAAGAAACAAACAGTTGCGGCACCACTGGGTTCACCAAAGGAGCATTTGAGAAGTGGATTGAAGAAGTAATAGCCCTGCGCAGCATATGCTGCAGCATTGCTTTAAACAATAGGGGAGTATCCCATACCTGCCCAGTCTAGCTTTGTAATTTCTGAAACTTTTCATTTATTTATTTTAGCTTGTTTATTTTGCATTTCTTGATTTTAAGTTTATGCATGATTGTTTTTAATTTATTTTGAGTACATGTGAGGACGCAGCACCTCTCAAGTTTAGGGGGCTATATTATGGTGTAATACGTCTATGAATGTATGTGTTTGTATTGTGTGTGTAACTCTGTTTATCTACCATTCATATTTGGATTAGAAAACCCAATAAAGAGGAATTAAGTGATAAATGTAGGATGAATGACTTCCAAGGAGAGATAATTTATATATGAGGGTTGGAACTTTGTCTTAACACTTAGGCTTTAATTGAGTTTTATGAGTATGCTGTAGCAAAACTACGTAAAGCAATGTAGAAACTATTAGCAATCTAAAGTTTAAAAATATCTTAAGTTTGGGGGGAACCTGAAATTTTTTTCAGAATTATCACAAACTATGCTAGCTATGAGATAAAATTATGCTCCAATGATTCAGTTGCTGAGTAACTAGGGCTAAGTATATACCCCATATGCAGACTTGAGTAAAAAGGCAACAAAAGTTATTAGTATTGCTGTAGTAACCCAAGAAGCAAGAGAGGTCCTCTATCTAAGATGCTGAGTAGTCGAGTCTGTTCATGAGCCCCATGTTTAGCTTTCAATTAAAGGCGTCTAAAGATAAGAGTATGTTATAGCATCTTAGATGTTTTTGTTGCAGCAACTCTGAGCTATACATTGATCGAGTAATTAGGTGTCATCATTACAAGTGATAGGCATTCACATAAAAAGATTTTAATTTGATTTGGATTTTATATTGAAGGATGTGTTGAGGGATAGAGAATACATATTTACAGAAGGTTAAATAATCATTTTGTACTCCAAGCCTCACTGACATTTATACTTTTATTTATTTAAGTCTTTTAAACTTTATTTTTGTGTGTATTGTTATAATGTTATGTATTTCAAGGGTATTTTAGATATTTCATGATTAATGAGTAGTCAAACAGTAAAATGAACACCGTAGGAAGGGCATAAAGGGTAAAATTATAATTTTGAAATTTTAATAAGGCCCAACTAGCGTGCCATTGACTAGCTAACATGGCGTTGACCAGATGATGTGGCAGTAGCTTATTGGATTGAAAAATGCTAATGTGGCATGGATCAATGACGTGGCGTTGACCTATGATGTGGTAGTATGCCAGTATCCTATTATACCGAAAACTGTTGAAGTGGTGTTGATTGATGATGTGGCAGCATGTTATTGGACCTGATGATTTGTTTCAACTAATAAGATCTTGCCACGGCACAATCCTGAGTATTTAAATTGTTTTCATCTTATGCCTATGATTCACTCATTGCAACTATAAATAAGGGGCTCCCCTAATTTGACAGCGCTGAATCTAAATTTGAGCTCAATTTTTCATAATTCTCTCTTCATCTTGTATTTTCTACATATTTTAATAACCCTAGTTCAATCATGAGTGGCTAATTTAATTTCAAGTTTTGGTTGAAGGTGAAACCTCAACATGATCCATAGGATTAAATTGATAAGTTTATTTGATTTTCCTCTCCGATTTATGTGGCTGTTCTGACTCATTGTCAACGAACAATGTATCATATCTAGATTTTGCATGGTATATTGGCTCTCTAGTGATAAATCATTAATGTCTGGCATAATAAGCACTTTACACCATATTTATTAGAAAGAAAATCTCCTCTAGTAATTGTGGATTTTCTTGACTCAGTGTTGACCGAGAGTGCATCTAACTTATTTAGTAAATGGTCTTGCCACATTGTCGACAGAAAACTTATTATTGTCTAGCACAATGTGTACTTGACACCACACTTAGCAGAAGATGATTACTCTCTGGGGACACTAAGTGCTTGATACAATATTTATTAAAGTGAGGCTAAAGTTTTGGAAATACCCTCTCATAAATTAATTAGAAGTAAGAAGGAATATTAAGCCCTTGGTGAAGTGTTAGAGTTGAATTCAGAGACTCAAGTGTTGATAAAAAAATCATCTCTGACCAATTTATATGCACACTTAGAAAATTAACTCTACACATAACTAAATTAACCTCCTCGTCAATCGACACTAGTCACCATAAATATGTACTACAATAGATTCGTGTACTTTCGAGTATAATAAAATTTGCACAACAGTATCCGTCAATCCACGATTTTATTTTATTTTATAAATTTTAATTATTACAATTACATTAAAAATATTTAATTATAAAAATACATAAACTCTGTTATTAACAACCACTTGTTGCCCAAGACCTAACCTAGTCTTTTAATTATAAAAATACATAATTGCTATCGCTAGCTTGATTCACATCTTTCTCTTCACAGTATGTATGTATGTATAGATTTTTCAAGAAACTTTTGCAACTATCAATGAAAAGGCAGCCATGTTAGTTGAAATTGGTCTATCTTAGATTTCTCGGTTTTGGCCAAAAATCCACCAAAACGTGCCTACTAATCTAGTTAAAAGCTCAAGCATAAGCATAACTCCTAGCCTAACGTTAATTGTATATTTATATGCAATAGTAAGGGTATATTTTTACAGAAATGTTTAGATGAATTTTTTGGATGTGTATTATGATTTGGATGTGGTTTTATGATTTGGAATTGTTGGGAAAATATGCTCTTTAAAAGCATATGTGTTTATTTAATTGTAATAAATATTTTTTCTGATTAATAAAAATAATGAGATATTTTATGCAAATATCTTAATTGCATTAATATTTTTATTAAAGTCCATTTAATCATATTATATGTATTTATGTGATTACCATGTGGATTCACAAAAGACATAAATACAAGTTATCTTATGATTAAATAAATTTAGTTCGCAGTTAATAAATAAAGTTGGGCACTTTATTTAGGTATAGACTGTAATAAATTCATTGAATGATTTGTCTTAATCATGTATGAATTTATTGATGTAGTACGACTACATTGAACATGATCATATATGAGATTTAATTAACTTTGTAATTTATGAATTTATTGATGTAGTACGACTACATTGAACAGGATCACATATGAGATTTAATTAACTTTGTAATAACTGTCAGACTTATTAAATCTCATAGGCATTGATTTTACTGTAATCTTAATCTTGAGTTAATTATGATTTCATGATTGTAATTGTTATTCCATTTGAGTTACTAATGGGCATGACACATACTTGTAGTCTAGGTTACCCGGTATCTTGGTGGGAGCATTTATGAGTATTGGAGTTATAGATAAACAATATAGAATTTGTACAACACATCTCTTGATGGGTTTTCGGCACTTGATCATAGAATTCTCTGGCCAGAGTGTGTCAACATATTTAGTATGTTGAAAATGATCATTAGAGAAAACCAGTAAGGATCAAGGAAAAAGATGTTATTAAATTGATTGGACAGTTGAGATATCAATTTAATTAACGATGTGGTACAAAGGATTGTGCAGTAAAGAAATCAATGTGGCTTAGGACGAATTATTATTCGAGCATACAATTATGGAAGTCAGTTCCAATCTTTTAGTGGAGTAGATTTGGAATTAAATAATTGAGCTAGTTTAATTACAGGCTTAATTATTGTAGCCACTATTGTATGTTCCCAAATGATCATCGGGTTAGCTCATTTAATTGACTGCACCACTACTGAACTAATAAGTAAGATAACTAGCTATTTGGGTAAAAAGCCTAAATATATCATTTAGTGGGAGGCTCCATTTAATTAGTTTTTGTGTAAGGGACCTTATGTTATTTTACAAGGTGGGTCCCCTATTGAAAAAGCAAATAACGTGGGTTTTGTTTTTTGATTATTTGGAGCCTAGGGTTTTCACTAAAGGGTGATATAAAAAGACTTATTTTCTCTAAAAAAAAGTGACAAGCCACTTTATACAGATCAGAGAAAAATATTTTTCTCTCTATTGTTGAGAGAAAAATTTTCTCGTGCTAGTTGCTTTGGTAGTGATAAAGGCGCCCACACGTCAAGTGTAGATCGAACCTGAGTCATAACTTAGAAGATCATTGGTGATAGTTCGTGATCTAACAAGCATGGTGGTGACGGATCGTGATCGAACAAAAGTGGTGGTAGAGGATCGTGATCTAGGAGCCTAAATCACTTCAATGGAAAAAGCCAAATCGAATTTTCAAGGTACAATTTCTAGAATACAAATTCTTATATATTATATGAGATCGATCTTCAAAAAGTTTTATAAAATTAAAAAACCTGATTTTTCCCCAACATGAATAAATATGTTAGTGTTACCACTGCCGCGACTTACAGGCAAAACTGCTGATTTGAAATAAATTTATTGCAACTGTCGTAACTATGGTAGCAACTATGGGTTATGGGCAAAACCTATTGCAGGTTATCAGTGGTTTTGATAATTGTTAAAATTCATAGCGGATAGGTTTTTGAAAAAAAAAAACTAAAACCCAGAGCTAGTTGTGGGTGGGTTAGCAATTTAAACATTTTGTTGGTGCTGGATTAGTAATGACAAACCTGCTGCGGGTGGTACTCAATGCCATTCTAAATCATAGAGTGAGTATAAAAGTAAGTATCTCATGTGGGATCCACCCATTAATCCCCAAAATAGTGAAAAGTTATCCCACGCTCTTTATAGAATAATTACTTAGGATAAGCGTTTATAATGTTGGAAAAACAATTACTAAGGGACAGTCCGTTTCTCTAAATGAACTATTAAGTTGAGATAATTAATGAAGCATCAAGTCTCTAATACTAATGCTAGCTAGTTTCGAGCCCAATTTCTTCTGCAATCGATAAAGGATAACCACAACATTGTATAATAACTAAACGAATAAATGCCCTTTCAAGAAATTCCGAGATCGCCACTTCAGTGGACCATTCCATAAAAGATTCAATCATTGGAAATTGGTATTATTTCCTTTTGTATATAGAAGTATTATTCCAAGTAAAATAAGGAGAACGTTCAAAGGATCCTTTAATGCTTTAATTTCGGAGACTAGGGATTTGGAATTTTAATTGCTCGTGTCCTTCTTTTTTCTTTTATATTTCAAATTAATTGTACAACTCAAGTCACTTGGCAGCAGATTTACTTGCAACCAGCAAAAGAATCATTCCAGTGTTTTGGAGTGGCGAAGATAGGCCAACATTTATCCATCAAAACTGTACTAATTAATAATATGTACTAATTGGTGATCAGCCTAACAAATAACTTGTATGACAATTTACAGCTTCAACTGACAAGATAATAAAATTAATGATTCTATTTGTAGCTAAAATCTATGCACAATAAGAGATATTAATGATAGGACTTTCAAAAATAAAAATTCTAATTCATAATAATAATAACTTCAAATAAACAAAAATTAATAAAATAGTCTGTCACTATAAATAATTCGAAAAAACTCCGAGCTTCAGAGTTTTCTTTGTCATTTATTAATTATTTCTTAGTCAAATTAAACCTGCGAGCTTCTTCAAAGGCCCAACTTGTTCAATACACGAGGAAAATTGCTTGAATTCCATGAATTTTAACAGAGATAAGAAACCTAAGAGGAGGGACGATTAATAATTAGAAAAAGAATAATGTAAACTTTTATATATGTATACATAGATGTATAATTGATACTAAGCGATTAAAAAAATTTGCCCGGTAATATGTATATATATACATACACACGCACACATATATACATATATACAAATTATAAGGAGATTTTGATTGAACCTTGCAATAGACTGAACATAAATAATTATTCCCTTGCAGCCTAGCTGAACAGCCATTGCATTTATTGGAGGTGGATTCTCTAAAATATGCTTCTGGCCTTTGGTTTATATGTAGCACTTTTTCACCATCTTGTTGGTATGTCTGAAGAGAAAACATATGAAACATATTTGTAAGAAAGTGGGCAGATATAAATATGGTTTCATCAGTCATACGCTCATGTGTGGATACCGAACTTGAGCTAAGATCAAAATTGTATGCCATAGTCCAATTCGGATTTTGCAAAATTCGGATGTTTGTACATGAGCATTATTATGTAGTTCAGAATAGTACTTCGTTGGCAAATACAAGAATTTTTGAAGAAAATATTCAATGAAGAAAAAATAAATAAGATTGCAATTCAAGCTTTGACTTTTTACTTGGACATGTCCACAATCAATAAACTGGTCAGCGTCAACCAACCGTACAACGCTCTTTCCGTCAGATGTGCGGATCTGAAATATTAAAGATTTACAAAACAAATACATAAGTAAATAAATCATGCAGATGATTTTAAAAATTGCATTATGTAATAAATTTAATTCAATTAATATTTATTTATTCATGTGAACCTTTAAGAGGTGATGAGTACTTTCGTGATCGGACAAGCATTTTTCGCATATACTGGCGCAACAATTCAAACAATATATGTTCCTTTGTTTAACAGCCTTTCCATGATTTCAATTTTGAAAGCTTCTCTCTTGGAAAAGAGTCAAAAGACCTTGGAGCCACTGGGGTTGATTCCCTGCCTGAAAACACGATTGAAATACCCTTGACATGAGATTATTAAAAGATCAGCACGACTATGTGATCGAAGCTGAATCTAAATTCTAAACAAAAAGTGAAAATTAAATAAAAGACTGACCATAATTATATTCCGATGCGGAGAGTGTATATTTTTTAGAGAGAGAGGAGTGTTAGTAAAGAGAATTACACAAGAGTCAAAGAGAATTGAGTATTTTATATATGTATGTGTCCTATTTGTATCGTATTGCTGTCCGAAAAATTCTAGCATTGTTTAATTAATTAATGTAATAGGTTTAGTGAACAGAAAAAAAAAAAGCACGTGGGTAGATTAATTTCTTTTTAAAGTTTTCTACTGTTAGATGAGGAAACTTTAAAAAGAATAAAAGTGGAAAAAATAAATTGTAATGAGTTAATGGGAAACAAATGATACATGCACTAAGTTGATTTGGATTAATTAATTTTCGACATCTATAATCACTACAAGAAAAATGAGATAAGACAACAGGAATTCAGCAACATGCATGCTATGCTTGTTGTAAAATATGGTATTCAACAACGTTTTAAGATCGTATGTTGCTAAAAGTTACTAAAAGTTTACCATTAACAACGTGCGTAATGACACGTTGTTAAACACATTATCACAACAATTTTATGTTTGTGGTGGATTCCATAAACCAAATGACAACGCGCAAACTAAGTACGTTGTTAAAAGTTTTATCTTCAGCAACATTCAAATAGGTTACGTTTTAAAAAAAATATATCACAACTTTCTTTTGCTCGTTGTTATTTATGTTCAACAGCATGCTTCTTAGTATGTTGTGAAATATTTTGTTAATCCCTTGATTATTTTTATTACCATTTTTACGTCTATAATAGTAACAAAGCCTAAAAAATAATAATAACAAAGCGCTAATTTCATATAATAAGTGATTTTTATATAATAATTCAATTTAAAAGTTTAGGATTTGGTATTCAAAATTTGACTATATTAATTAAATGATAAATACTTATTAGATTACATTTCAGATTTTGTAATACTATTTTGTAGGGTTAGTTGAACCCACTAAATCTCTCTCTACACTTATATAAAAGGTATATTTATTTTTAAATTTTTAAAATTTTAGAATGTTAGAATTATTATTCATTTTCTTCCTTTCTTTTACAGATGCATATTCTCTCTCTAATATAACATCTTGTAAACTAAATTCTCACTCACACTCTAACACGGATATTGATTCTTAATCTTTCTTATTAGATCATATTATATAATTAATTACTCTAGTGTTAGATGAGGAAACTTCAAAAAGAATAAAAGTGGAAAAAATTAATTGCAATGAGTTAATGGGAAACAAATAATACATGCACCAAGTTGATTTGGATTAATTAATTTTCGGCATCCATAATTAATTATAGGGTAGGGTTAGTTGAACCCACAAAATTTCTCTCTACACATGTATAAAAGATATATTTATTTTAAAATTTTTAAAATTTTAGAATGTCATAATTACTATTTATTTTTTTCTTTCTTTTACAGATGCATATTCTCTCTCTAATATAACATCTTGTAAACTAAATTCTCACTTACACTCTAACATGGATATTGATTCTTAATCTTTCTTATTAGATCATAATTGCATTTTTCAACAAATCATTACTGCATTTGAATTATTGAAGTAAAACTCTCCTGGAGCTCAGCCATATGCCTATCTACGCTGGGACCATCGTGTATTATAATCCATGTTCTTCAATAAGGTCAATGTATGCCGATGTCATTCGAATCAGGATTTTCATTTTCAAAGATTTTACGTATTTCATGGCCTGTAAACTTTTTTTTAATTTATTTTTTATCGTGGATTTTGTTTTGTTTTTAATTGATGATGGCCAATAGAAAATTTGAATTTATCAATTTTTGACAGATTTATCAACTTTTGACAGAAACATTCACATGCAATTGAACTTTGAAAGAAGAAAATATGTGAGGAATAGGAAGAGAAAGAGAACGCATTGTTCATTCGGTAATTCCACAAAAATTTCATAAATAATTAAAAATTTATAAAAAAATGGTTCTAGAAATGAAATTTGTGGGTTCAAATAGTCTCACTCTTAATTATAGGAGAAAGCATAACTACATCCATAAAGTTTAAGAAAATGGTCAAACAAACTCCCAATTTTCAATAAAGGAATCCTCCTTTGCTATAATATCCTTTGGCGCTAATTAACCACAAAAAAATGACTCAATGTTTTATAAAAAGAGAAATATAATATTAAAATGAATGAAATAATATATACATTTTAAAATAATTTCAACATTAAAAAATTATTTAATATTTTACAAACTATTAGACATATTCTATAATATTAAAGTAAAGTTTATACAAATGGAAACATAATATTAAAATATTATATAATAGTTTGAATTATTTTGAATTTTACATAAAATATTTTAACTTTAAACTAATGCATGAGATATATTTTATTAATTGTAAAATTTATTTAAACCAAATATTTATTTAAAATCTTTATAATAAGTGCAAATATATTAATGAAATAAATATAATAATTTATATTTTCAAAATTATTTCAAATATTATTTTTTTTACTATTATTAGTCTACTAGATAGAGTAAATTATCTATAGCACATTTTTTATATTTATTAAAAATTTTGAGGCTATTTTTTTACTTACTATATGTAAAGAATATTAACTAGTTAAAATTAGATCTTGGTGTCCACTATTGAAATAGGGGTTCTTCATGACCATTTTCTCAAATCTCCGAAGGTTAGCTATCTTTTTCCCTTAACTTGCATTGAAGAATATGGAATTGATTTTACCAAAATTATATCCACCGAAAGATTCTATTTTGTTTCTATTTATATATATGCATATATATATATTAAAAAATTACTCACCACAATAAAAACTCTTTTTATCAGGTGTATCAAATACGGAGATTTTAGAAATAATAATAATAATAATAATAATAGTAATATTAATATTGTTGAAATACAATAAATGATAAATTAATAACCTTAATTAAATAATAAAATTCTCTGATCCCAACTTGGGCCTATTTGAAAAAATTACTAATTTAGATAAAAGCATAAGATAATAACTTTTTATTCTAAAGCAACAAAAGCAAATACATAGATAATTCATAATTCAGACCAATGTTTCATATTCTCTTCATTAATTCTTTTGGTTAATCTATTCGTGTTTCATAGTCATTAACTTGTAATTATTTTCTAGCCCCAAGGGCTTCATTGTCATGTAGTTTTTACATCATTTTATTTGATTGGTTACCTAAGTTTATATCTTGAGAAGATATAAAAATCATCATTTTACCTATCCAAAATCGAAACTTATATACATATATAAAATTAAAAGAAAAATCTTGCTCAGTGCTAAAATGAGTTTTCCCCATATAACTTTTCTATGGAGGGATTTACCTTAATGACAATGTGAAAACATAAGAATTTGATTGATAAGAGAAACATAGCTTCTCAATAATGAATGTTTTATTGAAAAAGTTTGAATTAATAAAATTAGGGTTTTGCTCCCCTAACATAGTAGCCCTAAACATCACAAATTTACGAAAATAGAAAAATATAAAATATTATTTTATATTAAGATTCTCCTTTTCTAAATTAGAAAAAAAATAAATGGCACCCAAATTTGATTTCTAAAAAAAATAAATTTTAAGAAGCAGCCCATTGTATGAAGTGTTGATCACTTGCTTTCACAACAGTTGAGCTCACATGGCTAACCTTCCTATTCTTCGTGTTTTGTGATAACATAAGTGCGTTACACACATATGACAGTAAATCCAGTTTTGCATGTGCGGTCTAAACATAATGAGATGGACTATCATTTTCGTATAAGGTTAGCCATGTTGATATTTTGATAAGAGATTTAAGGAACTCCTACCGCATTCAAGATGCATTGTTTTGGATTTCCTCAATGAAGATTCATATAATCTCTTTGTTTGCTTTACTTTTTGTTTTGTTTATATCCTTGTGGGTCTTTTGATGGAATAACTCTCACTACTTATTCATCTTTTTATTTTTGAATTTAACGAAGCTTAGGGTTTAGAGAATCCAATTTTTAGTAATTAAGTCAAACCACATAATTGACCAAAGATTGATAACTCAAATAAATACTCATTAATAATAATAATAAGTTCCGAAAACCCAAAAAAAAAAGCGCCCTTCATTAGAAATTTAAATGTCTGATGAAGAGAAAAAAAAAATACAATTGAAGAATTTGATGACGCATGCAGTGCAAGCTATGGCAGATTCACTCTGTTCAAAAACCATTTGGCGTTGCGATAATTGGATGGAACTAACATGATATGATTAACCTATAATTAAAAACATAAATATTAGAGTTAGAATAAAATAATTTAACTAAAGTGAAATTAATTACTTAATTAACTAACCTTGCAATCGATTGAACAAAAGGAATTATGATGTTCAAGCGTTGCATCGCAGCCGTCACGTTCACAATTATTGCCTCCATAACTTGTCTGTGGCCTTTGCTTAATAAACAACACTTGGGCACCATTATGGACGCGTGGCTGAAGAGTAACATAGATATAAATGTGAAAAGCGAGGAAAGTGAGGAAAAAATGTTTTTTTTTTAAGTGAGTAAATATTTAATGACAAATTATTAAAAATGAAATTAATATAATCATTATTTTTGGACCGTATGAAAACACTTATTCATTAAAATAATACTCTTTTTTTCTTTTTTTTCTTTTTTTAAAGTATTGTAATAAGGAGAAAAGAATAATAAAAAGTCATGGTTTATGAATATCACATACATAAAAATAAGATGACAACTTACTTGGATATGGCTACAATCAAGCAACTCGTTGGTATTGTCCAACTTTACAACTGCACAACTCTGATTTCTACCAGTGCCATATGTGAAAATCTGAAATATTAAAAATTGATGTAAAGCAATATCAAAGCAAAATAAAAGATCACAATAGTACAGAATCAATAAGTATAGAGTCGATGATTCGCATGATCATCGCAATCTTTACAAATACAAGTTCGACATTGCAAACAAAAAACGTTCTTATGTTTTCGATTATGACCTTGCTCTTCACAATGCTCGTCGAATCTTTCTTTAAGAAGAGCGGTTAGCCAACGAGGTACAATTTCTTCACAATGCTCGTCGAATCTTCCTTTAAGAAGAGCGGTTAGCCAACGCGGTACAACAACAACATTGTCCTGAAAAACATGGAATGTATTAATACAGTTAAAATTAATCTAAATTATAAGAAACAACTAAAGATATAAAAATAAAAGCCAACCATTGTTTTCTTGGTAGGGATTCTAGCAAGAGAATAACTTTTGCAAGAGGAGAGGAGTGCTAGCTAGCTGGCTAGAAAGAGGATAATTGCAATGAATCAAATAGAGAAGAAATTCGAACTATTTAAAGAGATGAATGTGCCGTATTTATGTCGTGTTTGTGTGACTTAATAGGTCGTATTATGTTGCAAAAAGGGAAAGAACGAAAAGGGAACAAATATATATTGCAAAAACGGGAAAGCAAGGAAAAAGGGGGAAAAAGATTGCACGTTCAGAAGGTGACGCCCGTATGGTTAAATTCTTATATATTTTGTATGTTAATTAAATATAGGAGTAATAATGGCATGTAATTCCTTTTAAGTTTGAAAAGTACAATAATTATATTAGAAATAGATTTTGCTTTGGGGATGTTATAATTAATGAAATAGGTTTTGTTAACAAAAATAGTTTCTATTTTTAGCAACTATAAAATGGAAAAGTCCTTATTCAAGTTGTGCTTGTGTCTTAATTAACGCAACACTATTTTGTTGCCTACTCTGATCTAGTGTTAGATCAGGAAACGAGAAAGAAAAGAAAAGGAACAAAAGTAGAAAATAGAAAATATAAGTTATTGGGGAAAAAAAAATATAAGCACAAGTTGGTTTGGATTAACTAATTTTCGAGATCTATATGTAATTAATTATATGGCTTTTACACATTACTCAGCCTATTAAAAAAAACTAAGAAGATAAAGCAGAGATAAATCTTTTAATTAACTTGTGTTGTAGACCATGTGGAATTATTTGTGCCAGAAAGATATCGAAAGAAAAGCGTCCCTTTATAAAGCCGTAATTTTGTTACAACATTAATAATGTGGTTAACAAACCAGTTGAAAAGGTGATTTTAAATTTAAAAAGTAAAGAAAATAGAGATATGATAAAATATAATCTTTGTATTTATCTTATTGAATTCACTGTCGGTTTTACCTCTCACATTTGAAATTGGATTCTTGAAGATTGTCTCTACTCCTGAATGATTATACGAAAAAGATTCGATAAGCTGTTCTTATTCCATAGCACTTTAGTGCCAAATAATCTTAATTGTTTTTGTTATTCTAATTGATTTGATAGTGAATTCTTGTAAATTTCAGTTGTATTGTCAAACTAGATTATGTTTATAACATTGCAGTCTCCTTCCAAATCCAAGTGTGTTAGGAAATTGGTGGGTGAAGCAGACACGCAGCTAAAGTAAAATTGTAAGAAAATAAAGAACAAGCACAATAGAGGACACCAGAAATTACGTGGTTCGGCTTTTAGCCTACATCCACGGGCAAAGACAGAAGGAAAATATTATACTAGTGAAAAGGAGTTACAAGTATTGTAGTATTTTAGCTCACTACCCAAAACCCCAATACACCCAAACTCTCAAATCACTAAGCACACAAAATTCTTTACTTTTGCAAGAATCACTTCTCACAATTCTCAACTCTCTTTACAAAATTGGATCTCAAGATTGGATAATCAAATGAGGGAATGAGTCCCTCTATTTATAGCCAAAATCTTGGCTACTATTCACGTATTTTTTTTAAATTATTTAATATTGTTCAAAATTTCAAAATTCAAAGTTTGATATTCAAACTTTGAATATCTAGAATTTTGAATTTGATATTCAAAGTTTGAATATCTAGAAATTTGATTTTGATATTCAAACTTTGAATATCAAGATACCCAATCTTGACATTCTCCCACTTGGAGATTTGATTGAGAACTAATCAATCTACACACCATCCTTTCTGCTTCGCCATTGTCAGGTTGCTTACGTTTCTGCTAGGCCACAAGAGGATCTACTCCAGATAAACTTGTCAGCATTTATCGGCTTGGTCAAAACATCTACTAGGTTCTCCTTCGTATGGATTTTCTGTAAATCCACACTTCTGTCTTCCATTACTTCTCGAACGAAGTGATACTGAACTCCTATGTGCTTTGTCCTAGAATGAAAGGCTGGATTTCTTGCAATGTGCAAGGCACTCTGACTGTCACAAAACACATGAATTTTCTGTTTTTTGTGCCCGAGCTCCTCCAATAACCTTTGTATCCAAATAGTTTCCTTGCAAGCTTGTGTAGCTGCCATGTATTCTGCTTCTGTTGTAGATAATGCCACAACGGTCTGCAGTTTCGAAACCCAGCTTACAGCTGCTCCCGCAAGTGTAAACACATAACCAGTAGTGGATTTCCTTTTATCAAGGTCTCCTGCAAAATCTGAATCCACATAGCCCCTGACAGTAAACTCTGATCCTCCATAACATAATGCAACATCTGAGGTTCCTCTGATGTATCTCAGAATCCTCTTCACAGCTATCCAATGCTCTCCACCAGGATTCGCCATGTATCGACTGACTGCTCCCACTGCTTGTGCAATGTCTGGTCTTGTACATATCATAGCGAACATCAAACTTCCCACTGCTGATGCATACGGTACTCGAGACATCTCCTTCCTCTCTGCTTCATTGCTAGGACACATACTTGAGGATAATTTGAAATTAACAGGAAGTGGGGTAGAAATTGACTTACAATCTTGCATGTTGAAGCGCCGCAAGATTTTCTTCAAGTAATTCTTCTGTGAAAGCCAAATCTTCCTGTTATTTCTGTCTCGGTGAATTTGCATCCCTAGAATCTTGTTTGCTGGTCCCAAGTCCTTCATTTCAAACTCCCTAGCCAACTGTGCCTTTAATTCTTGGACTCGATCTTTGTTGGGGCCTGCTACCAACATGTCATCCACGTACAACAGCAAAATGATGAAATCATTATCTTCAAACCTCTTGTAATATGCACAATGGTCTGAACTTAGTCTGTTGTATCCAAGGCTCATGATGAAGGAATCAAATCTCTTATACCAACACCTCGGCGCCTGTTTGAGACCGTATAGAGATTTGTTCAACCTGCAAACTAAGTTTTCCTTTCCTATTTCTGCAAAACCTTCTGGTTGGAGCATATATATTTCTTCTTCAAGTTCTCCATGAAGAAATGCAGTTTTCACATCTAATTGCTCTAGATGTAAGTCAAATATAGCACACATCGCCAAGACTATTCTGACTGTTGTGAGTCGAATAATCGGAGAAAATATCTCGTTAAAGTCAATACCTTCTTTTTGAGCATATCATTTCACCACCAATCTCGCACGATACCGCTCCACTTGGTCATTGCCATCACGTTTAATCTTGTAGACCCATTTGTTTCCAATGGCTTTTCTTCCACAGGGTAGTGGTACAAGTTCCCATATCTTGTTCTTGTGTAGAGCTTCAATTTCTTCCTGCATTATTGTCATCCACAAAGCAACATCTGAGCTGTTTAAAGCTTCATGAAAAGTTGAAGGCTCTCCATCCTCTTTTAGAAGACAAAATGCAACGTTGATCTTTGTGACATACTCCGAGTGCCACGTTGGTGGTCGTCTCTCACGAGTTGATCGACGAACTTCTGGAGCATCGGACTCGACTGGTTCTTATTCCTCGTGTTCTGGTGCTGCTTCAAAAGAATCTGAATCTTCTGGATTATTTTCCACATATACCGGCACAGTTTCTGACTTTTCTTTTACAGTGCTATCATTTTCATCTTTCCTTTGCAGTTGATCTTCTACAAAAATAACATCTCTGCTGATGACGATCTTGTGGGTAGTGGGATCCCACAGACGATACCCCTTTACTCCATCAGCATACCCCAAGAAGATACATCTTCTAGATTTTGGATCCAACTTTGTTCTTTCTTGGGCATTGTACATCACGTACACAAGACATCCAAATGCATGTAGGTAGGAATAATCAGCTGGCTTTTCAGTCCACATCTCCATCGCTGTCTTCAACCCAATAGCTGTAGATGGCGACCGATTTACTATATAACAGGCAGTTTTGGCTGCTTCTGCCCAGAATAAATTGGGTAGACCAGCAGTCTTCAACATAGTTCTTATTCTTTCTGTAAGAGTTCTGTTCATCCGCTCCGCCACTCCGTTTTGTTGAGGAGCGTATGCCACCGTGAACTGCCTCTGAATACCTCTTGCTTACAGAAAGCAAGAAACTTGCCGTCTGTATACTCTCTACCATTATCTGTCCTCAAGCACTTGATCTTTTTACCATATTCAAGTTCTACCCGCGCTTTGTATTCTTTAAACACTGGAAATACATCTGACTTTTTTCTTAATTGGATACACTCAACATCTTCTGGAATAATCATCAATAAAAGTCACCATGTACTTTGCACCTCCCATGGATATATCCGGTGATTCCCAAATATAAGAATGAATCAAGTCTAGAATGCATTTACTTCTAGCAATAGATCTACTGAATTTTAATCTATACTGCTTATTTGTAACACAATGCTCGTAAAATGGTAAACTTATCGATTTGAGCCCCGGAAGTAATTTTCGCTCAGAGAGAATCTTCTAACCTTGTTCTGACATGTGACCAAGTTTGAGATGCCACATTATCGTTGACTCTTCTCCATTTGACGCGACACACGCATCAACCTCCAGTAGTGTTTCTCTTTTAAGGATGAATAGATTAGCACCGATCTTTTCTGCCTTTATCAATACAAGCGCACCTTTAACGATCTTTATAATTCCATTCTCCACATGAGTTTTGTACCCATGACTATCCATTCTCTCCTAGAGGTCATGTGCCAGGTAGCTCCTGAGTCTATAAGCCAGACATCAGATAGTCGTTTTCTGCCTTCTGAAATAGTTGTTGCCGCTGTAGAGAATTTCGCCATCATCTGAGGTACTTGCTACACAACCCTGAGCATTTGATGACTCAGGCTCTTTGCCCTCTCTTCTCTTCTGGTTACTCCAACACTCTTTCTTGACGTGCCATTTCTTGCCACAGTTGTAGCATTTAATATTCTTCTTACTTTTGGATTTTGATCTACCATGATTTTGACTCCCGCTGGGGCCACGTTCCGTTGATCTCCCTCTCGTCACCAATAGCGCCTCCGCTTGCTACGAACTTGCTTGTCTGTTTTCCTTATTTTTTCGCCTACTCTCCTCATTTAATACGGAGGCTGCAACATCGTCGAAAATTAGACTGTCCACTAGATTTTTGTTCGTCAGATTGATGATGAGTTGATCATACGAATCTGGTAGACTTTGAAGTAGAAGTTCTGCACGTTCATTTTCCTCTATATTATGACCCAACATTGTGAGTTGTGAAAATAGAGTCTTCAAAGTGTTGATGTGGTCGGTCACCATCATAGATTCTGCCATTCGAAGAGTATAAAGTTTTCTTTTCAAGAAGATTTTGTTGTGTAGTGACTTGGCCTTGTACAATTTTGTGAGAGTATCCCATATTTCCTTCGCTGTATTTTTCTCTGCCACATTGGATAATACTCCGTCTGCAAGTGCCAAGTGTAGCTCAGAAATGGCGTTGCCGTCTACCTCATTCCATTTGTCATCAGTTATCTCCATGGGTCTTTCTTCAATTGCTGCCAAGCAATTATTTTTCCTCAATACTGCTTTCATCTTCATTTTCCACAACGAAAAATTATTTCTGTTAAACTTCTCAATTTCATACTTTGCCGCCATTTTGTTGATAAATACCGCACACAAGCTAGTATACCACCTTGAATAGTTGTGAGTATGTGTGAAATGCACACCAGGAAAGTTCCCAGGAAAGACTGGAGGGGTCACAATGGTCCCACTTAAAACCCAGACTCCTTAAACTCTTATCGCCTTTGTGACAGAACTTTCCTAGACATGTACAAAACCACACAGTTGTTTTACTCACACCATTATTCACTACTTTGCACCATAAAATTCTTAGATCGCTCCCACCGTTTCTTGTGAATAGTACTATATACGTAAACAGTACCGTACACGTAAATAGTACCGCATACGTGAACAGTACCCGACTCCAAAAAATACAACCATAGCTTTGATACCACAGTTAGGAAATTGATGGGTGAAGCAGACACGCAGCTAAAGTAAAATTGTAAGAAAATAAAAAACAAGCACAATAGAGGACACCAAAAATTATGTGGTTCGGCTTTTAGCCTACGTCTACGGGCGAAGACAGAAGAAAAATATTATACTAGTGAAAAGGAGTTACAAGTATTGTAGTATTTTAGCTCACTACCCAAAACCCCAATACACTCAAACTCTCAAATCACTAAGCACACAAAATTCTTTGCTTTTGCAAGAATCACTTTTCACAATTCTCAACTCTCTCTACAAAATTGGATCTCAAGATTGGATGATCAAATGAGGGAATGAGTCCTTCTATTTATAGCCAAAATCTTATCTACTATTCACGTATTTTTTTTAATTATTTAATATTGTTCAAAATTTCAAAATTCAAAGTTTGATATTCAAACTTTGAATATCAAGATACCCAATCTTGACAAAGTGGACATATAATGTTAACTTAGCAAAACAATTTATAGGAACGGTTGACTTGTCCTTCTAGTTCAACTTATTGTCAATTTATTGCCTTCAATGTTTGACAGGGAGGCTTCCAAATGTTCTGCCGGACGGTCAAACCAGACAAGGAATCAATGATTTGATGTTCTTGCTATACATTATTCATATCAAATCACGCTTTGATGATGTTATATATTTAGTTATTACCTTACATGAATTAATGATCTTGCCCACTTATTAAAGGAGTTTTAATTTTTTGTCATTTATGTTGCCTTATTTTGTTGGGTCATACTGCACTTAGGGTGCGTTGGTAGCCACATTACCTGGTATAAATCATGATGCACCATTCGCACTTTGATTATCACAGAAGACCGCAATGTTCTCCTGGATTACTCCCAAATCACCTAACAAGCCTTTCAACCAGATAGCTTCTTTTACAGCTTCAGTTGCTGCCATATACTCTGCTTCCGCAGTGGACAGAGCAATTGTCGATTGCAAAATCAACCTCCAGCTAACCGAACCTCCATCCAATGTGAATACGTAGCCTGTTATTGATCTTCGCTTGTCAAGGTCTCCAGCGAAATTAGAATCACAATACCCAACACATTGTTGACCACAATCCTTCTTGAACAATAACCCAACATCAACTGTCCCATAAAGATACAAGAGAATCCACTTTATCGCAAGTCGTTGATTTTTACCTGGATTGTGCATGTATCTACTAACCATGCTCACTGCTTGAGATATATCAGGCCTTGTGCATACCACAGCATACATAAGATTACCCACAGCACTAGTATATGGAACACGAGCCATGTAATCACGCTTCTCTTGAGATCTAGGACATAGAGAAGAGCTTAATTTGAAATGAGGAACTAGAGGTGTACATACCAGTTTTTTTTGTCATCCATCCCGAATCTTTCTATCACTTTCTTCAAATAAGACATTTGAGTCAACCATACGCTCCCATTCTTCTTATCTCTACGAATCTCCATCCCAAATATTCTCTGTGCATCACCCAAGTCTTTCATCTCGAACTCAGAAGCCAGCTGCTTTTTTAATCTTTTGATCTTATCTCTATTCTTCGAAGCTATAAGCATATCGTTGACATAGAGTAACAAATAGATGAAATCTCCATCTGGTAGTCTGCTAAAGTAAACACAATGATCGTGTTTACTTCTGGTGAATTTCTGCCCTTGTATAAATTGATCAAATCTTTTGTACCACTGCCTTGGTAATTGCTTCAGCCCGTACAAAGATTTAATCAACCTACACACATGATTCTCTTTTGCAGCAACTCTGAAACCATAAGGCTGAATCATATAGATTTCCTCCTCCAAATCTCCATGTAAGAACGTCGTCTTAACATCCAATTGAGACAACTCTAACTCATATTCTGCAACTAAGGCAAGTACGATACGAATGGAAGCATATTTTACAACTGGAGAGAAAACTTCATTGTAGTCAATACCTTCCTTTTGAGCAAAATCTTTTGCCACGAGCCTTGTCTTATATCGAGGAGTTGTTTGATTCGGAGATCCTTGCTTTTTGGTGTAAACCCATTTATTGCCAATAGCCCTTTTCCCCTTTCGTAACTTTACAAGTTCCTAAGTATGGTTTTGATGAAGAGATTTCATCTCTTCCTCCATGGCTAACTTCCACTTATCACTTTCACTGTTGTGTAATGCTTCACCGAAAGTGTTGAGGATGTCATCATCAATAACTGGAACTGCATAGGCTACCACTATATCTTTAGTAAGCCATCCGAGTTTCTTTATCTCTCTTCTTGACCTCCTTGTTGCTATAAAATCATCATTATCTACATCATCAATTGTTTCTTTATTTTGTGGGACATCAGAAGAAACAACCTCTTCTTCAACTCTAGGTGTCACCCCCATAGTTGAACCCTTCTTTGATGTAGAACTAACTGGTACATATGGAGTTGCATCAAACTCCACCCGTTGCAATACCTCTTTGGTCTTGTTCTCCACCTGCTGAGAACTTGAAGCTTTCATCATTGAAGCTTCATCAAATGTGACATCTCTGCTACACACAAACTTTTTATCTTCGAGATCCCAAAGCTTGAAGCCCTTTACTCCACCTTTGAATCCCACAAAGATAGCTTTTCTAGCACGAGGATCCAGTTTACCATCTTTGACATGATAATAAGCTGGACACCCAAATATACGAAGGGAATCATAGTCTTGCGCATGCTTTCCATACCACATTTCCATAGACATTTTACCTCCAATTGCAGCAGAATGCAACCGGTTTACCAAGTGACTTGCGTAACTCACAGCTTTAGCCCAAAACTTTTTATCTAAACTAGCATTAGATAACATACATTGTACCTTAGTAAAGTACGATTCATACGCTCAGCCACGCCGTTCTGTTGCGGAGTATGTCTCACCATGAAATGTCTTTTAATACCCTCGTTCTGGCATAATTGCAAGAATGGATCAGAAGTATATTCACCCCCATTATCAGATCGTCATACTTTGATCTTTCTGCCAGTTTGAGTCTCCACCAATTTCTTCCATTTCACGAAAATCTCTAGAACCTCATCCTTTTCTCACATGGTGTACACCCACACACGTCTAGAGAAATCATCAACAAATGTAACAAAATAATGACTTCCACCAATTGATGCAGTCTTGATTGGTCCCCATACATCACTATAAACATATTCAAGGATCTCACGAGTATCGTGATTAGCTGTACCAAACTTGACCCTTGTTTTCTTGCCTATTACACAATGCTCATAGAAATTTAATTTACAGGTTTTGGTACCTTTTAAGAGTCCATGCCTCATCAGAGTTTGCAAAGACTTTTCTCCAGCATGTCCCAGTCGTACATGCCATAGCTTGGTGGTGTCACTGTGCGTCTCAACAACATTTGCTTTATCAGTTGTACCTCCTTTCAAATAGTACAGATTGTGACGCTGAACCCCTTGCAGAATCACCATAGCCCCATGTGTAAACTTCATTATACCATCTTCAATGGTAACCTTGTAGCCTTTAGCTTCCAAAGCACCCACATAAATTAGATTTTTCTTTAAAGCTGGAACAAATCTAACCTCTTTGAGTTCTCTGATCATTCCATCAAACATTTTGAGCTGAATTGTTCCTATCCCCATTGTGCGACAAGGTTGATCATTCCCCATCACAACTGCACCGGATTCCAGATTACGAAAATTTGTAAACCATTCCTTAATAGGACCCAAATGATAGGTTGCTCCAGTATCAAGTATCCACTCACTCGAACTAGCCACGTATACTGCAGGAGTAATACTTAGTGAATAATCAGAGTCTTCATCTTTCCGTGCCATGTTTGCTATTGCTGGTTTCTTCCCATCTCTCTGTTGAGCTTTTGGACAATCTTTCCTCCAATGGCCCTTTTCATGACAAAAGGCACACTCGTCTCGAGCTATATTTATGCTTCTCGATTTGGATCGAGAATTCTTTCCACCACTCGTCTTCTGTTTCTCCATCGCCCAATCTCTGCTCACTAAAGCTTCAGACGATGCTCGTTCAGAATTTTTATCATTATTCCGAATCTCTAAGCTAGTCAATGTTGTGCAAACATCTTTAAAGACGATCACACTCTTCCCATATATCAAAGTAGTCACAAAATGACTATATTCCTCTGGTAGTGAGTGTAACAGAATCATAGCCTTGACTTCATCCTTAATATTTTCATCAAGATTCTTCAAATCAGCAAGTAACTTTCCAAATCTTGAGACATGATCGTGCATTGACACTGCATGCTTCATTCGAAAGCCATATACTTGGCTCATTGCATGAAGGCGATTTTCAGGATTTTTTAACAAGTACTTCTCCTCCAATGTACGCCACAAAGTCATCGCACACTCTTCATCATTCACCAAGTATTTCACCTCATTGGTCAAACAAGATCTGATCTAACCACAAGCTTTTTTATTCATACGATCCCAAATTTCTTCATCATACAAGTGTCTTTTATTTTTCAGAACAACATCAAGATCAATTTGAATAAGGGCATCCATAACTTCGCACCTCCACATGCCGAAGTTGATTTTCCCATCAAATTTTTCAACATCGATTTTCTGGCCTCCTATAACAGGTGCTGAATAGTGATTTGACAAATCTCACCTCCCACCTGAAGTGTCTCCTGAAATAGTCTCGATAAATCTCTCTCTAATTCTAGAAGTTTCACCTTCTACCATTTTCTCAACGAACTATTTC
Organism: Citrus medica; assembly: GCA_002013955.2. Taxonomy (NCBI): domain Eukaryota; kingdom Viridiplantae; phylum Streptophyta; class Magnoliopsida; order Sapindales; family Rutaceae; genus Citrus; species Citrus medica. The sequence continues at coordinate 588,140 of MKYO02020009.1, read as the reverse complement.
CACTTGAAAAACAGTCTCTATTATGTTAATTTCACGTGAATAAATACACCAGGAAAGTTCCCAGGGGATTGGACGGGAACTAGGTCTCAATTAAAAACCAGAATCCTTAAACTTTTATCGCCTTTGTTGACAGAACTTTCCTAGACATGCAAAAATACACACTACTTACAATAGACTGTCTCCCAAGTACAAATGGCCGTCTCCACCGTATTTGTGAACAGTACCGTATACATAAATAGTACCGTATATGGGAATAGTACCGTATGCGTGAACAATACTGTATCCCCCAAGTACGAATCGTCGGCTCTGATACCACTTGTTGTGCGTGGAATGCGGAATCAAGCGCACTAAATAATTATAGAAAAATAAAAGACACAAGAATTACGTGGTTCAATAATTAAACCTACATCCACGGAGGCAAGAAAGAATAATTGTTTATTTAACAATTAATAGAGTACAAATATTTGAGTAACGAATCTCACTTCCTAGAAAACCCAAATATACGCAGTACCCTCACACTCTGCAGGAAAGATAAATTCCCCAGACACACTTCTCTCACTTCTCTCACTTCTCTCAAAAGCTTAGAAACTTATACGCTTAACAATTTTAGGATGATTTCAAATGAATGAAATCCTTAGCTATTTATAGGAGAAATGAATTACTATGCAAAGAATAAAATAATTAAAAATATAATTTTTAATTATTATTATTTTTCAAATCCATCCCCTTTGTCAATTCTTTCTTTTCGGCTACAAAATCAATTTCGATTTTGCTTCTCTACAATTGTTGGTGCAACCAACAATTTGTTGACTTCAACAGTTATGACCTCCGGAAGGTACCTTATTCATCTCACGTAACCATCCTACCTCACTTAGCCAACCAAGTAGACATACTTTGGATCATGGTCTTCGGTTTCTAAGTTCAAGTTGTACACTCAACTTGAATGGTTTAATTTTGTGATGCTTATTGTGGCCTCTTTTTTTTTTATCGGACTTGATGAAGTACAACAGGATTTTGTATCTTTCTCAATGCAAACCGTATCTCATGGTGTTCTAAGAAGTGGCCCACTGTATGAAGTGTTGATCACTTGCTTTCACAACAGTTGAGCTCACATGGCTAACCTTCCTATTCTTCGTGTTTTGTGATAATATAAGCGCGTTACACACATATGACAGTAAATCCAGTCTTGCATGCGCGGTCTAAACATAATGAGATGGACTATCATTTTTGTATAAGGTTAGCCATGTTGATATTTTGATAAGAGATTTAAGGAACTCCTACCGCATTCAAGATGCACTGTTTTGGATTTCCTCAATGAAGATTCATATAATCTCTTTGTTTGCTTTACTTTTTGTTTTGTTTATATCCTTGTGGGTCTTTTTGATGGAATAACTCTCACCACTTATTCATCTTTTTATTTTTGAATTTAACAAAGCTTAGGGTTTACAGGATCCAATTTTTAGTAATTAAGTCAAATCACATAATTGACCAAAAATTCATAACTCAAATAAATACTCATAACTAATAATAATAAGTTCAGAAAACCCAAAAAAAAAAGCGCCCTTCACTAGAAATTTAAATGTCTAATGAAGAGAAAAAAAATTGAAGAATTTGATGACGCATGCAGTGCAAGCTATGGCAGATTCACTCTGTTCAAAAGCCTTCTGGCGTTGCAATAATTGGATGGAGCTGACCTGATATAATTAACCTATAATTAAAGACAGATAAATATTAGAGTTAGAATAAAATAATTTAACTAAAGTGAAATTAATTAATTAATTAACTAACCTTGCAATCGATTGAACAAAAGGAATTATGATGTTCAAGCGTTGCATCGCAGCCGTCACGTTCACAATTATTGCCTCCATAACTTGTCTATGGCCTTTGCTTAATAAATAACACTTGGGCACCATTATGGACTCGTGGCTAAAGAGTAACATAGATTTAGAACACATAAATGTATAAAGCGAGGAAAGTGAGGAAAAAAAGTTTTTTTTTTTTAAAGTGAGTAAATATTTAATGAAAATTTATTAAAAATGAAATTAATATAATAATTATTTAATGAAAATTTATTAAAAATGAAATTAATATAATCATTATTTTTGGACCGTATGAAAACACTAATTCATTAAAATAATACTCTTTTTTTCTTTTTTTTTTCTTTTTTTTTTAAAGTATTGTAATAAAGAGAAAAGAATAATAAAAAGTCATGGTTTATGACTATCACATACATAAAAATAAGATGACAACTTACTTGGATATGGCTACAATCAAGCAACTCGTTGGTATTGTCCAACTTTACAACTGCACAACTCTGATTTCTACCAGTGCCATATGTGAAAATCTGAAATATTAAAAATTGATGTAAAGCAATATCAAAGCAAAATAAAAGATCACAATAGTACAGAATCAATAAGTATAGAGTCGATGATTCGCATGATCATCGCAATCTTTACAAATACAAGTTCGACATTCCAAACAAAACAGGTTCTTATGTTTTCGATTATGACCTTGCTCTTCACAATGCTCGTCGAATCTTTCTTTAAGAAGAGCGGTTAGCCAACGAGGTACAATAACAACATTGTCCTGAAAAACATGGAATGTATTAATACAGTTAAAATTAATCTAAATTATAAGAAACAACTAAAGATATAAAAATAAAAGCCAACCATTGTTTTCTTGGTAGGGATTCTAGCAAGAGAATAAGGGATTCTAGCAAGAGAATAACTTTTGCAAGAGGAGAGGAGTGCTAGCTTGCTGGCTAGAAAGAGGATAATTGCAATGAATCAAATAGAGAAGAAATTCGAACTATTTAAAGAGATGAATGTACCGTATTTATGTCGTGTTTGTGTGACTTAATAGGTCGTATTATGTTGCAAAAAGGGAAAGAACGAAAAGGGGACAAATATATATTGCAAAAACTGGAAAGCAAGGAAAAAGGGGGAAAAAGATTGCACGTTCAGAAGGTGACGCCCATATGGTTAAATTCTTATATATTTTGCATGTTAATTAAATATAGGAGTAATAATGGCATGAAATCCCTTTTAAGTTTGAAAAGTACAATAATTATATTAGAAATAGATTTTGCTTTGGGGATGTTATAATTAATGAAAAAGGTTTTGTTAACAAAAAACTTTTGCACGCGGGAAGATTAGTTTCTATTTTTAGCAACTATAAAATGGAAAAGTCCTTATTCGAGCTGTGCTTGTGTCTTAATTAACGCAACGCTATTTTGTTGCCTACTCTGGTCTAGTGTAGATCAGGAAACGAGAAAGAAAAGAAAAGAAAAGGAACAAAAGTAGAAAAAAGATATGGCTTTTACACATTGCTCAGCCTATTAAAAAAAACTAAGAAAATAAAGCAGAGATAAATCTTTTAGTTAACTTGTGTCATAGACCATGTGGAATTGTTTGTGCCGGAAAGATATCGAAAGAAAACATCCCTCTATGATGCCGTAATTTTTTTACCGCATTAATAATGTAAGAACTATGTATCATTAGATCTTATCAACAGTACACATTATTTTTATTAATTAAAAAATTTAATTAATTTTAAAATATTATAACTGGTTAACAAACCAATTGAAAAGGTGATTTTAAATTTAAAAAGTAAAGAAAATAAAGATATGTTAAAATACAATCTCTTTATTTATCTCATTGAATTTACTGTCGGTTTTATATCTCACATTTGAAATATGATTCTTAAAGATTGTCTCTACTCCCGAATGATTAGATGAAAGAGATTTAATAAGCTATTCTTATTCCATAGCACTTTAGTGCCAAATAATCTGAATTGCTTTTGTTATTCTAATTGATTTGATAGTGAATACTGTTGCGGAAGCGTGAGATTGAGCAATTACCAATATTTCAGTGACTGTAACTTCTGGAGAAATATAAATGTAGTGTAAACAAATGCAGAGAAAATAGGACACAATAATTTTTATGTGGTTCGGCGTAAAACCTACGTTCATGGGCAAAGACTAGAATATAATTTTACTAATAATGAGACTTTACAAAAGTGAAAAAACTCTATAAAAAAACAATATCCAATACACCCAACACTACAAGAAAACTGACAATAGATGACTGTAAAAATCTATCATAAAGGGGGTGGATGAGAGTAAAATTATCTATCATCTATGTACCTATCGCTCTTTTATGATAGACAAAAAGTATGTCATTAACGTATGATAGCATTTAAATGTCATGTGTCAGTCATGGAAAAAAATAAATAAATTATTTAATTTTTTGGCGGGACATGTGATTTTTTTTAATTTTGAAATTTTGGCGGGAAAATTAATTTTCATCTCGATAATTTTGGCGGGTAAAATATTACGTTTGTGATAAAATTTATGATTGATATTTTATGTCGTTAATTCTTTTTATGACTTATTTTATGATTAATTTTTTCTATCACAAATTCTAAATTTATACTGAATGTAATTATGAATTATTTCATTTAAATTTATACATTCTTGTATATGAAATTCAATCACAAATTCAATATGAACCAAAAATTAAATTATACATTCTATTAAGTCCAAAAACACTTTGTATTAATAACATCATCCAAAAACACTTTTATCCAACAGTTAACACATCCAAAGTAATTAAGAAGTTAATTCCAGCAAACGTTTCAAATTTTACAAACTAACAAGCCGTCAAATCTTGTAACGCAGAACTCCCATATTCTTAGTAAAATTCCGGTAGATAAACTCCCATTCTCAACAAATACCCAGCAAAACTCCCAAGACCAGCATTTCTCTCAACCTGCATATGCAACACCAATTGAATATACCAAGCACTATCGTTATAAAGAATAAAAAACTACAGTAAAACCCCTAAGTTTTAGATGCAACAGAATCATTACAAATTCAAACTCAATCTGCATGCGCAACACTAATTAATATAGCCAACCCTATATTATAAAGAGTTATCTATTAAAGTAAAACTTTAACTTTTATACAACTTAAATTAATTCCTTGCTACAATAAAATATATAGTAAATAAAAAAGATATCTTGTAATATAAATTTCAAGCACAGTACATATCACCATGACAATGAAGATAATATGAACTAATGATTGTCTCAATACTTATTTTTCAGACAGAACGTTCCTATAGGAATAGGTAAGCAAGATCATAAATGGGAGTTAGGCATGCAAAACATTATGGTTATTTCTATCTAGGCACATATCCTGTGAAAATCATGCACAAATGTTCTAAACTCTATTATGAATATGACAACGCACAAACTATAGCTAAGAGTATAAACACGAAAGTCTCCACAAAATCTATGAAAAGGCCAAAACTCTCCTTCTCAGGCTGCTGCCATTTCTTGCCTGTTGCTAAGAATTAAAAGGAGACTCATTAAACTTTGAAGAAATGGAATGGAAGCCCAATGAAAAGCCCAAATCCTCACTTTCTCCCAAATATACAAAAATATCCTCACGTATTGTCCTCAAATATTCTTTTGTTTCTCTCCAACCACACAACCTAAAAAGTAGCCATAACTAAACTAGCCCATAATATAACGAACTTCCTCTTTCCTTCAAATGCAAAAGGAAATTCCAAAAGCAAGAACCGACGAGAAAATAGGTCAAATAAGTACACCAAACATTTATATGAATGAATTATTAAAAAAAAAAAAGTACATCAAACAGACAATAGAATGCAGTACCATATTCTCCCCATTTCCCCTGCCACCCCAAACCACGCATAGAGAAGCACAACAAATAAATATATTCCCTATACTGGAGATATATATAAGATTTCTCCGAAGGTCATCAGGCTTTAATACAGCCAGAAAGCGGATCTCAATAAAAATTTAATTCAAAATCACTGGTTCTTTTTGGATGATGCAGTTGTCATTAAATATTTTGAAAGTAGCTGTGAAAATATATCTCATTCTGTTATTCTAACCCCAAAAATAAAAATGGAAGAAATGCCTAAATAATAACAAACATTTGTCGGTCGTTCAGTGGACAACAACCTACAATTGAATTTCTTTTTCAGTATCTTGCCATTGTTGAGAGTGTACAAAGTTTTTCACAGCTTCAGCATTAAACCAAGTAGTATACTACAAAATGAAACTGTAGGATAAACCACGAACGACATCTAATTATAAAATGTTGATGAGTGGAAACTTGATAATATTGATGAATCTGTTAGTACCTATAAACGAGGAATACAAAAACAGGCCTGGTTCACTGCATTATTATTCATTACCCCTCTAATTAATTAAGCTGAAGAAAATATCAGTGGCAGAAAATTCTGTTCTTGGATCCGTTTTCAACAGTTCGCATTGTATATTATATCCTTAAGCAACTTCCGTTTTTCTAAATATTTGGAACTGTTTAAGAACCAATCCAACTAAAATTATTGTTGCCAAAGGAAAAATATTAAGCACATAGCAGAGCGAAAGAATGCATATATGTGAGAATACGTCTCCTTGATATCGAATAGAAAAGGCCAAAGTAAGTTCAATAAACAAGTTGGAGTAATAATATTGTATGTTTAGTTGTAAGGTGCTATTTATTACCTTGTCTGAACATGAAAAAGTTCTAAAAAGACCAGTCATTAGCTTCAATAAGCCCATGCTTGGCTCCATATATATTAATAACGATTACAACATACACAATTAATTTTAAATAGTGGTCACAATTAATGGCTAACAAAGTAGTGAAAGGATACCTCTATAGATGATTCGAGTTGATGCGGCAACTTCAGCATTGACATTGTCTTTAAGCCATTTCCTCAGTTCAGCATGGACTTGTCCCATATATTTAAAACATGGTCTGAGAAAAATGATTACAAAAAAATTCACAGAATATCAACTTTAGAAGCACAACAAAGAGCAATTATGTCAGCAAGTTTTGCTGGCAAAAAGAGATAAAGTAATAATTGAAATAGACTTAAAACATCTATTTACTTGTATTCAATATGTAAACACAAAGTACAAAAATATCTCTGACCTCTTTCTTAGTTGTTTCACAGGTTTAAGACAATTTTCACCAGCCTTCCACACCTGAAGTCAGACCCCCACCATATCCACCTCTTTCTCAATCCTCCTCCACTCCACAAAAAGCCTAAACAACCCACACGCACCGAACAAGCGAGGCACCCTGCTCCCCAACAAAAATAAATTTATTGTTCTTGGCTTGGTTTTGTGATTTTATCTCGTTAACCCAAAATCAGCCGCCAACTTATTGTAAGGAAGAAGATTAGGTATAAAATGGTTGTAAGAAATAATTAACCATTAATTTGAATCTAGACTAAATTAAAACTTAAAATTAAATGTCATGATATCTTTCACGAAAATACAAAGTATATACAAATCAATGTAGGTCTACATTATAAAGTTCAGCATCATTCCGAAAGTTTCAAATACATCTTTATCAAATGATAGCCTGCAATAGAAGCAATAATAGAGTAAGATGTAGGATAAATTAACACCATATTTACGTATAGGATGAGTTTGGTTGAAGGATCAAAATGCGGGAATGGAATATTCTTTCAAACTTCATGCAAATCCCTTATTGATGCTCTCAAAGAGTATTGGGATTATCTTATCCTGAGCCCACAAGATAATCCCAACTTTATGAAGAAAGTTATCTCATGGGTGGCCTTGGGACTAGTTGAGAATAATTTTAAAAAGCAATTATTTGTACTTAATAGTTTCTCAATATTAAAATTATATAAATATGTACTAAGCATAATACAAGTATTATAATAATTAAACATTATAAATAACAAATAAAACAGAAAATTTATTTATTTATCATGAAAATAAAATATTAAAAAGTAATTATATTTGTTTAAATATTTTAGTAACATTATTAATGTAAATTTATTATTAAGTAATTTTTTTGATTAATAGTGTAAATAATTTTCGCTTGTTTTAAACATTAAAATATAATACAATTTTAAATTTAAATATATAATTTTATTATTATAAAAGTAAAGTTTATAACTTTCCATTAAACTTAAAATAATATCTGGTCATTTTTATTATCTTTAACCTAATTTAATGTTAAAATTATATATACATTACAATTTAGTCCAATCTTGTATTATGCCAAACATGAGAGGTCACGAAATATAATCTTATCCTATCACATCTTATTTTAAGTCATATATTTTAAGTCATATTCAATTATATCTCATCTCATCCTATCCAATCCTATCCTATCCACCGCACCAAACAAGCATATATATGTGATTAAGAACTACAAATACTATAGCTAGAAGCATTTCTGTTAGAGTTTCTCCTAAAACATAGATATCCAGAGACAAACTTTTAGAATGTTTGAAATATAATCACTCAGGGATGTAAGTCGAGATAGTTAACGGTACATCAAATCTGTAATGCTAACGCTAGCTAGGCTCGAGCCCCTCTCAAATCCAAAAGCCATATAGCTTTCCGAACACATTTACCGAATGACCAACATCAATTTCTTCTGCAACTGATAAAGGACAAATACAACAATATATGATAACTAAAAGAACAAATTCCCTTTCAAGAAGTTCCCAGATCGCAACTTCAATGGACCATTCCATAAAAGATTCAATTATAGGAAACTGCTATTGCGTTTTTATGGAATTAAAATGAGGAGAATATTCAAAGGAACCCTTAGTTCTTTAATTTCGGAGGAATTTGGGGATTAAATTGCATGTGTTATATATGCTTCCGTTTTCGTTTCTATTTCAACTAAATTGCACAAGTCAAGTCACATGGCAGCAGATTTACGTGCATCCAGTTTTGGAGTGGCAGAGATAGACCAATTGTACCAAGGCTATTATATTTAATGTACTAATTAATGTTACGGATAATTAGTGAGCAGCCTAACAAATAACTTGTATCACAATTTACAGCTTCAACTGACAAAATAATAAAATTAATGACTCTATGCATAGCTAAAAACTCTAATTCATAATAATAATAAGGGAGTTCAAATAAAACAGCAGCTAATAAAATAGTCTGTCACTACAAATAATATGAAGAAACACCAAGCTTTAGAGTTTGTCATTTATTAATGATTTCTTCGTCAAATTAATCCAGCGAGCTTGTTCAGAGACCCAACTTGTTCAATAGACGAGGAAAATTGCTTGAATTCGAAGAATTTTGACAGAGATAAGAAACCTACAAGGAGGGAGGGTTAATAATTAGAAAAAGAACAGTGCAAACTTTTATGTGTGTGTGTGTCTATATGTCTATATGTATATATGTATGTGTGTGTGTGTGTGTGTGTGTGTATAAAAATGTATACATACGGGAGATTTTGAAACAACCTTACAATGGAGTGAACAGAAATAATTATTCCCTTGCAGCCTCGCTGGACACCCCTGCATTTGTTGGTGGTGGATTCTCTAAAATATGTTCCTGGCCTTTGGTTTATATGTAGCACTTTTTCACCATTATGTTGATATGTCTGAAGAGAAAATATATGGAGCACGTTTGTAAGAAAGTAGTCAGATATAAATGTAGTTTCACAAGTCATATGCTCATGCCTGGATACCGAATTTGAACCAAGAACAAAATTGTGTGGCACAGCTCAATTCGGATTAAAATTCGGATGTTCGTGCGTGAGCATTATTATGCAGTTCATAGTAGTACTTCATTGGCAAATAGCAGGATTTTTAAGAAAATATTCAATGAAGAAGAAATAAAAAAGATTTGAATTCAACCTTTGACTTATTACTTGGATATGTACAACGCTCTTTTCGCCATATGTGCGGATCTGAAATATTAAAAATTTACAAACAAATACATAAGCAAATAAATAAATCATGCAGATAGTATTAAAAATTTATGATGTAATAAATTTAATTCAAATAATATTTATTTATTCATGTGAACCTTTAAGAGGTGATGAGTACTTTCGTGATTGGACAAGCATTTTTCGCATATACTGGTGCAACAATTCAAACAATATATGTTCCTTTGTCTAACTGCCGTTCCGTGATTGCGATTTTGAAAGCTTCTCTCTTGGAAAAGAGTCAAAAGACCTTGGAGCCACTGATGTTGATTCCCTGCCTGAAAACACGATTGAATACAATTGATGTTATTAACTAATTAAAAAAAGTAACAACGATTTTGAGTCCTAATGAACCAACGAAGTTGGATTCAATATGCTAATCACCCTTTATACGAGATTATTAAAAGATCAACGCAACTATATGATAAAAGCTAAATCTTAATTCTAAATCAAAAGGTGAAAATTAAAGAAAAGACCGACCATAATTGTCTATTGATGTTGGAGAGTGTATATTTTTCTTTGAGAGAGAGGGGAGTGTTGGTAAAGAGAATTACACAAGAGTCAAAGAGAATTGAGCTTTTTATATATGTGTGTATCGTATTTGTGTCGTATTGGTGTCCGAAAAATTCTAGCACTGTTTAGTTAATTAATGTAATAGGTTTCGTCAACATAAAAAAAAAAAACAATTTGCACGTGCGAAGATTAATTTCTATTTTAGCAATGATAATAGGAATCGTTTGTGTCTTATTTGGGTTGCGTTTGTGTTTTAATTAACGCAAAAACTATTTTGTTGCCTACTCTAGAGTTAGATCAGGAAACTTAACAAAGAATAAAAGTGGAAAAAATAAATTGTAATGAGTTAATGGGAAACAGAAGGTACATGCGCAAGCTGATTCGGATTAATTTTAATGGGAAACAAAAGATACATCCACAAGTTGATTTGGATTAATTAATTTTCAACATATGTAATCAATTATAGGGTGAGGTCGCTTGAACCTACTAAATCTCTCTTTATACCTGAACAAAAATTATATTTATTTTTGAATTCTTAAATTTTAAAATGTTAGAATTACTCTTCATTTTTTTTACAGGTGCATATTTTCTCTCTACCATAACATCTTGTAAACTAAATTCTCACGCATACTCTAACATGGATATTGATTCTTAATCTTTCCTATTGGATCATGATTGCATTATTAATAAACCATTAGTGCATTTCTTGTATTATTGAAGTAAAAATATCATGGAGCTGGGCAATCATATGCATATCTCCGCTGGGCAATCAATGTCTTTTAGGCAGGGCTTACAATTCATGTCACTATAATCCATGTTCTTCAATATGGACGAAGGATGCCGAGGTCATTGGAATCGTGATTTTCATTTTCAAAGATTTTAGAAAAAAAAAATTAATGACTTTGATGTCTTGTAAACTTCGTTTGAAGTTTATATTTGGATGGTAAGGTTTGTTTTGTTTTTAATTGTTGATGGCATGTAGAAAATCTGAATTTATCAATTTTTGACGGACAGACATTACCATTCACGTACAATTGAACATTGAGAGAAGAAAAATTGCGGAGCAGTGGCTGCGAAACTGAGGCATAAAGCGAAAGAGAAAACAGGGTACGATAGGTAATTCCATCAAAAAACACTTTAATAATAAGAAATTTAAATAAAAAATAGGTGTATAAATAAAATTGGTGGGTTTTAGTACTCTCACCCTTATCACGTGTCTTTTGAAGCGCAAGTGGAATTCATGCTTCTCTTTTTTTTTGTTTAACCTTTCCATTCACTCAGATCCCTTCCATTTCCTTAATTTTGTCTGGATCTTCCTTTTCTTCTGAGAAAAGGGAAGAAGAAGGATATTCTTTGCCAGACACCTCTTGCTCCTCTTTAATTTTCCCTTTCAAAGGCTTTTCTATTTCTACAACTTTTTTCATTCATTTATGAGGTTTCTTTCACTTTCAATTTCTTAGTAAAAATGGGTGAGGGCATTCTGTGTAAATAGTAGATATAAATAAGAGAATACATCTCTAAAGTTTAGGAAAATAATCACGCAGACCTTAAGGCTTCAACAAAGGATAATAAGATCACTTTTTGACCATAATACTTGGCTCTATTAATCCCAAAAATTGACTAAATGTTTTATAAAAATAGAAATGCAATATTAAGATAATGTAATAATACATATATTTTAAAATAATTTCAACATTAAAATTTTGTTTAATATTTTAAATCTATTGGACATATTTTATTATAGGGTTATTATCCTTTTACTATTTTAAAAATTGTCAAATATCAAATGACTACAACAAGTATTATCTCCAATTATTTTCCTACTATATCTTTATAAAAATATCATTTTACTACTTTTCCGTTACAACAAATATAATTTAACTACTTTTCTGTTACAACCGTTAGTTGACCAGTTAGTTAACTAACAAAATGTCAAATTTACCCTTCATGATTAAAAAAATACTATGACAAACTTTTAATCCATATATCATAATTCCAGCAAAAAGAATTATGTTGATATTATATATCCATTTTAATAAATATATTATAAATTTATTTTGTAAATAAGTTTGAAGTATTTTTTTTTTAATCATGAAGGATGAAATTAGTATTTTGTTAGTCAACTAACTAGTCAATTAATGGTTATAACGGAAAAATAGTAAAATGATATTTTTATAAAGATATAGTAGGAAAATAATAGGAGACAATACTTGTTGTAGTCATTTGATATTTGGTAATTTTTGAAGTAGTGAAATGATAATAACCCTTTATTCTATTAAATTAAATTTTGTAACAAATGGAAACATTATTGTCTATTAAAATAAGCATATAATAATTTAAATTTTTAATATTATAAAAAATATTTTTAATATTTTTAATACATGAGACATATTTTATTAATTGTGAAGTTTATTTAACCTAAATATTTATTTAAAATCTTTATGCTAAATACAAATGTATTATTAAAAAAACAAAAATATTACATTTTTAAATTATTTTAAATATTAAAATTGTCAATATCACTAGTCTACTAGATAGTTTAAATTATTTGTATTATACTTTTTGTACTCATTAAAAATTTTAAGCTACTTTTTAATTACTATATTTCAATGAGGTCCCTGAATGATGTAGTAAAAATTTATGGCATCAATAATGTTTCAACTATGTACCATTAGATTTAAGAGTTGGACTATTGGCACACCTTTGACATTCTCTTCAAACCCCTTTTCTATATATATCCTTTTTAATTCCTAAAACAACATCATTTGCTATACTTTCTTAATAAACTACTGCATAGGACTTAAACCAAAAAACAAAATTCTATCAGGTAGTGCTCTCTCTCCCCTCTCCCATTTTAAACACTTTCAATTTCTTCTTGGCTATAGCATTCACGAATTTATGATTTTAATCTCCATCTATCTTTAAATTTTCTTAGTAGGCAATAACTTGAGTATGTATATAAAGACAAGTATATGCATATCTGAAAGAAAAACTTGCCCTAAGTAAATAAATTTCACCAAATATTCTTTCCTACAAAAAAACTTAGTTTATATTTTGATCCAATTCTTATTCTATAAGAATTCATTGTTTTCTCAAATTTTGTAGATTTTAAAGTGTTTTAGAATGGAGAAAAAGCCTAAGCAAACAACATAGGTTAGTTTAATTAGATAAGTTTTATTTTTAATATAGTTTAAAATATAAAGGATAAATTTGTAAATACAAAGTAAGTGGAGTTTCATAACAGATATAGAGGGGTGCCAATAGCCTCACTGTAGATTTAATCAACGGTAAAAAATATTTGTATTAAAGAAAGAGATATATAAAAAATTATTGTAACTAATTTGTTACTACTATAGGGGCTGGAGAATTTTTCTAAAATAACCATGACCAACCTTACAGTTTGAAACCATTTCACTTGAATGTCATATTTTATTTAAAAATCACTTTTTAACCATCCTTTAAATTTGTAATGTGATAACTTTTTTGAACATGAATATTTCAAAATATATTGTTATTAAGTATATATAACATCTAATAGTTATCTAACAAAAATCAAATAAATAAGTTACAATTATAAAACTTATATATGGTGTAACACTAATAAATAACACAACTAAGTACGTATATTTCAGTGAATGTCATAAATTGCATCAATAAGCTCATGGGTGAAATTGTTTGTAATCTAAAATTACTAGATCACCCATGTTTTAACAAAAGTTAACATTGCATATTAAAATACCCACTATTCTTATATACTACTATCGGCCATTATATAATTGATCAGTAAGTATGGATTATTTTTAACACCCATTTAGTACATGATAATTTCATTGTGGGTTAGAATACTATCATCTAATTATTTTTTTCCTAATATACCTCCTTTTCTTTTCATTTTTCTCAAATAAAAAACATTTTTTTCCTTTTTTTAATAGAAAAGGAAAATCAGAAGAGTTTTTATTATTTTTCTAAATGGAATTGATGAGTGGCATAGAGGACAAGTGTTGTAATAAATGGAGTTTCAGTGAAGAGTAGCCTTCATATATCATAATTGAGGAAGAAAATTATATCCCTAAAATTGCATTTACTGGGTTTTGAACATATGCTCGCACACAATGTAAAAGCAAGTGTTCTCCAATTAGGCCAAAGAACTATTTATTTTAATTAAGGAGAAAGAAAATGTTAAATAGACTAAATATGGTAACATAGTTTCATGGGGTGAGGAAGGAACTTTCTAGATGTCATAACTTGGGCTATAGGTGCCCATTTTGGCCATATAATATAATTTCAAAGTTTACGATGAGATGAACCAATTCTAGGACCATGTTTATGCCATTCTGCCACATGATCGAGCCAAAATTCTATTTCTTTCCTTGCTATTTTATAGTATTAAGTTATTTTTTTTATTTCTCTAATTAATTTCAAGAGTTTTTTCTCTTTTTTTAGATATCAAATTTAGATGCCATTTTTTTTTTGTTTTTCTTATTTGCAATAGGAGAATTTTACTATAAAATGTGCCTATTTTGATAAATTTACAATACTTATGGTTAGTATAAATTCAGCCCAACCGTTTTGGGGATATATTATACTGTTACGAAGCTTGAGATGAGACAAACCTGAAATGCAAGTTATGCAACCCAAGAGTGGGGGTGAATTGAGATTTTAAAATTATGCAATATAATACGCACAACAATTTAATCTATTGCCTTAATCAAATAAAAAACAATAAATTCAATCAAGCACAATATTAAAAGAGTAAGGGAAGAGAAAACAAACACAAGAATTTTTACGTGGTTCGGCTATCCCCGCCTACGTTCACGCCTCTAAGCACACTCGGCTTGAGGATTTCACTATCCAAGCCTCCCAAGGTTTCAAATGTTTACAATTGACTTCCAAGGTATCAATGGATCTTTACAACAAGAGATTATCTCCCCAATCTCTTCACCCCAAGTATTTCTCACACTTGTACACTCATAATTTGATGAGAAATAAAAATCACAACAATGAAACTCTTTTTAAGAGTAGATAACAAATTATAGCTCAATGATAATTCAATAAATGATGATTTGCGAAATGGAAGCTCAACATATATTATATGATCTTGTTTATGTTTGCATTGGTTCTTAAAATGAAGTTGGAGTTGAGTTTTTATACTTAAATGCCGAAAACTAGCCGTTATAAGAAAATTCTCGCGCTCAAACGGTTAGCCGCTTGATTTATCTGGCTAGCTGCTCATGAACAGTAATATTACCATTATTTTTAATTTGCTACAGTAATACTGTTCACTAAAATTACACTTTTAGCCCAAAAGTTTATATAATTATACTATAGCCTAAAACGTCATAAAACTTTATAAATAGGTCCAATTTCAGAATTTCCTAAAAGTAGTTGTCTTTCTAAAACTTTCTGAAATTATGATATGGTCCCAAAGATATTATTATTTCGCAAAAAGGTCATTTTCAACATAATACTCATATTTTTCAAAGTTCTCAAAACCTTTCACTTTAGTCCAAAATATTCATAAATTATGGTATGGCCCAAAACATTTCAAATGTTTGTAAAAATGTCTAACTCCGAAATTTAATAATAATACTTACTAAAATTAAAGATTTCAAAACTTATCATTTAAGTCCAAATTACTCAAATCCACAAAATACTTTACTTTATAAAAATAAAACCTTTTAGTTTATGAAAAGTATTTAATTAAATTAATCTCTTGAGCTTCTCAAATGCTAAATCATGCATAAATTAAATCATACCGGCTTTATAAGAATTTATCGCACTAATTTGTCTGTTTCAGCTCTAAACTTTATTCTTGATTTCACCGTTGTCCGTTGAGTGTCTTGAGCTTGATTTCACTTGATTCACTTGCATAAATATTACCCTTAAAAAACTAGTGAAAATGTGAAATATAATATCTATTAAATCACTTAATACATATGTTTGTTATCATCAAAATTACATTATGTGTAGCCCTGGAGGCTAACAAAACCAACTCACATTGTCTAGCTAGAAATTTAGTTTCTTTCCTAGTCATTTTACAATTTTAAGTTATTTTCCTATTTTTCCTATTACTTTTAAGATTTTATCTTTTTTTTTCTAAATTTTAGATTTGGGGGCCACTTGTTTTGTTTTGTTTTCTTTAGTTAGATTAAGAGAATTATATTATAAACTAATATGTCAGATTTGCCTAATTTGGTAAATTTACAATAATTAGGGTTACTGATAACTCTATGAAATGAGAGTTATCATGACATTTCAGACTTAAACTAATATTACTTATAGAGTTAATGATTTGTTTTTAATTGCATTTTTTGTTACATTTTTGCATGAGCATCTATTTAAGTTTAATTTTAATAAATTGTTTATGTTTTAGATCACTTTGTGCTCTGTATATGAGCATGATTATAGATGACCAAAAAGCTCAAACTTTATGGATGGGATGCTGCAGCAACATACTTGTATAAATAACAAAAAACTTGTCTGTAAATGAACTAAAACAAGTCTAAATTAGAGAAGATGTTGTAGCAATTGTTGTAGCAATCTAGGAGCAAATACAAGCAAGACTACCCGTGTATTAACTGACAAAGCAGTGACAGGCGGCACAAAAGGATATGCGATCCAAGGTTCCAAAAAAGAGACCCATGGACACATGCTTTTGGTTGTCCTAATTCCAAGATATAAAAAGAATACATGTGAAAGAAACAAGGTGGCTGTCACACAAAGAAAGAACAAAGAGAAAAAGAAAAAGAAGAGAACATGAGAGAGTTGAGGGTTGCAGCAAGAGATTTCTGAGTAAAAGAAAGAGAGATCGCAAAAACCTAAGAGATGGACGTCTTATATTAGCATAACTCAATTCCTCATCTTTATTTGCTTGTTTTCATCTCTCTATGAGAATGTATCTGATGGCAAAAATGAGTATTATTACTATTTTATCGCTATCATGGACTAAACTTTGATGTAGTTAGGTGAAAGCAAGGTTAATGGTTATTTGACTTATATATGCATGTTGCTTAGAATCTGCTGCAGTATTTAGTCTTGATTTTACTTATTGCAAATCTCTATTTCGGTTGACCACTCATTTAGTGGATACTAGTTAAAGAGAAGCCTAAAAATGATATGACTTAGTGGAACAAATCAAGACAATACATGGTTTTAGTTTGGATTTCCCAAGTTGAGTTAATCTCGATTTAAATAGTGCCATACTTAATCTAATATTAGTGAAGAACCAGACATATGGATTTACCTTGTAGGGCAATTGGATTTTAGAACATATAATGCTATATCTAATGTTAGCATAACAACTAGTCACTGTTACATTGCATATACATATAAATTATCCAATATACGACAGTTGAGGATACATGAGGGATTCTGCCCAGTGCTTTAGTAGGTGTTATAGCAATAATATTGTAATTGAAAAACAGTCAATATCATGAAATGAGTTTAAGCACTCAACTACTTTTTTCCTATTGAGTATATCTTTGTGTTTACCATGTGATTTTTTCTTTATTTCATTCTGTTTATTTTACTTTAATTTTGTTAGTCATTAATTTCATTCATTATTTTATTTTAATTAGATTGAATTTGTACTGTTAAGATTGCTGTATCAAGTACTATAACATTAATCCCTATAGAGATGATCTGGATACTCATCATTATATTACTTGTTGTGTACACTTACACACTGACACCTAAAGCAATATATATCAACAAGTTTTTGGCATCGTTTCTGGGAATTGAATGCTTATTATGATTTGTGAAGTTAATTTTAGTTGGTGCCAATTTTAGTTTTCTTTTCATTTGTTTATTGTGTTGATAGAAGTGCTCTAGCAACCCTTGTATGTGTAGGTACAAACCTGTTGAATTCCAGTTTAATCTAGAATTTAAAGAACTGCAAGGAGATTGAGAAAAGATCATAGTAATTTAAGATCTCCTGTAGACATGGATGATTTGCAAGATATATGGAACTTGAACCGTCGATGAGAAATAGAACCCGTCAATGCACATGGTGGTAAAGAAGGTGAAAATGGACTGAATATTCATGGGCAACCAGGGAACAATAATATTATCTACATCGTTGATGATAGAGACAGAACTATTAGAGATTATGCCTTGTTGGCCCCTCAAGCCATAAATCATGGAATAGTTAGACCTAAAGTGTAAGTTGCTAATTTTGAGCATAAACCAATGATGTTTATATACTTTAAACTGTGGGGCAATTCAATCAAGTGCCATTAGAAGATCCTCACCTTCACTTTAAATTATTTCTAGAAGTAAGTGATGCTTTCAAGATTGTTGGAGTATCGCATGAAGCATTAAGATTCATACTCTTCCCATTTTCTCGAAGGGATCGAATAAGAGTATGGTTGAACTCTCTACTACTTGATTCCATTATTATATAGAATGACTTGGCTGAAAAATTTTAAATAAGTACTTCCTATCTGGCACGAATGCAAAATTAAGAAATAAGATTACATGTTTCCATCAACTTGAAGATGAAAGTTTGTATGATACATGAGAAAGATTCATGGAGTTACTCAGGAGATGTCCTCATCATGATAGTTCTTATTGTATATAGTTAGAAACTTTCTACAATGGTCTCAATCCAAGCACTTAGATTGATGGTGGATGCTTTGGAAAATAGGACATTGTTATCTAAGTCTTATAATGAGGCTTATGAAATTTTGGAAAGAATAGTTAATAATAAATATTAGTGGCCATCGACTAGATAAGCTACAGCAAGAGGAATATCAGGAGTCCACAATATAGATTCCTTGGCAATATTATCAACCCAAGTAACCTTATTAACAAATATAGTAAAGGCTATGATTACTACTTCAGCAATTGTTAACCAAATTGCTGAGGTATCTTGTGTTTATTACAGAGAATGACATCTATTTGACAATGGTCTTGGAAATCCTTCTTCAGTCAACTAAGTGGGCAACTACAACATACAGAACTAGAATAATCTTTACTCAAATACTTAAAACATTAGATGGAGACATCACCAAAACTTCTCATGGAACAATCATAATCAACATGCTGCTGTACCCAGTGGACAAAACATGCCTGCTCAACCACCTAGATTTTACTAGTAAAATCAAGGGCAAAGAAATACCAGCAATGATCAACTAAGTTCTTTTGAAGTTTTGATTAAAGAATATATTGTGAAGAATAAAGCAGTTGTCTAAAGCCAAGTTGCATCCGTAAGAAACTTAGAAAATTAAATTGGACAACTTACTACAGCACTAAGCAACAGACCTGAGGGCAGTTTACCTACCAACACAGAGGATCCAAGAAGAAAAAGAAAAGAACATTGCAAAGTGATTAATTTAATATCTAGAAAAGATGTTTATATTCCAATTAGTGTACAAAAAAAAGAGTTAAACCCATTGTAACCCTAGAAGAAACTCAAGTTGAAACGGAGCCACAACCTCCCACTTTCCAATGCATTGGTGTGAATAGCCAAGCCACAACATTTGTAAAAAATGATGCTCCAACATCTATTGGTGAGGATGTTGCAACACCAACCGCATTAGTCTAGAACATGGCAAAAGGGAAGCAGTCTATACAACATGCTACAAAATAGTAGTTTAGACACCAGCCATATTTTTCTCAAAAACTCCAAAAACAAAAACAAGATTAATAATTTAGGAAATTCTTGGAAGTGTTGAAGCAGCTGCATATCAACATTCCTTTTATGGAAGCCTTAAAACAAATGCCAAATTATGTGAAGTTCTTAAAGGGTATTTGGCAAGGAAAATAATGCTTGGAGAGTTTGAAACATTTGCTTTTATTCAAGAATGCAACTAAATGCTTCATAATAAGATACCTCAGAAGTTGAAGGATTCAGCAATCCCATGCTCTATATAAACTAAATACAATACAAGGCATTTTATGATTTGAGAGTTAACATCAATCTCATACCTCTATCAGTGTTCAAGCAATGAGGAGTTGGAGAAGTTAAACTAACAACAGTAACTTTACAACTTGCTGACATATCTCATGCCTATTCAAAAGGCAGGATTAAAGGTGCATTGGTGAAAATAAATAAATTTATTTTTTAGTAGATTTAATAGTACTGGGCTTTGAGACAGATAAAGAAGTACTAATAATTTTAATTAGACCCTTCTTAGCCATAGGAAAAACCCTAATTAATGTGCAAAAATGAGAAATGACTATGTGGGTTAATGATCAGTAAGCTACACTCAATGTGCTAGATGCCATAAAGAGTCTTGATGATGTTGAAGACTACAATTTTATCAGTGTTGTAGATTTTACTATAGTAGAGAGATTAAATAGATGTTGCAGTAATGAAGAAATCAATGCTGTAACATTTGAAGAATTTAAAGAAGAAGATCTTAAAACAGCTGACATAGTATCATTAGGAGAGAAGCAACCCGAAAAAACTGACAAGCACTTTGAATATGTAAATCTTTCAAATGGGGAAGTTAAGTCTTCTATTCCATCTATTGAATCACTTCCTATTTTAAAATTAAAATTTTTACCTTTACATTTGAAGTATGTTTACCTTAGTGACAATGACACACTTCTTCAAATGATTTGATCTTCTTTGATTGCAGAGCAAGAGAAGAGCTTGGTGAATGTATTACGGAGATACAATAACGCCATCGAATGGATAGTGGTAGATATAAAATGAATAAGCCCTCCATATACATGCATAAGATTTTACTAGAGGATTACTATAGTAACTTATTAGAGCAGCAAAAAAGATAAAATCTCATCATGAAGAAAGTTGTGAAAAAGAGATCATTAAGTGGCTTGATGTTGGAATAATTTACCCAATATCAAATAGCTCATGAGTAAGCCCAATACAATGTGTTCCAAAAAAAGGTAGAGTAACAGTTATAGCAAATGAAAATAATGAGCTTATTCCTACAAGAACAGTAATTGGATGAAGAGTTTACATAGATTATAGAAAGTTAAACAAAACCACCAGGAAAGATCACTTTCCATTGCCTTTCAGAGATCAGATGCTGGACAGACTTGCTGAAAAAGAGGACTACAACCAAATTGCTAGCACTAGAGAATCATGAGAAGACAACTTTACTTGTCTCTATAGAACCTTTGCCTTTAGAAGGATATTATTTGGCCTGTGCAATACTCTAGCAATTTTCCAAAAGTGTTTGATGTCAATTTTTTCAGATATGGTTGAGCAAACACTTGTAGTATTCATGGATGATTTTCTAGTTTTAGAGAATCATATGATGACTGTTTGCATAATCTAAAAAATCTATTTAAGAGATGTAAAGAGCCAAATTTAGTGTTGAAGTAGGAAAAATGTCATTTCATATTACAAGAAGGGATAATTCTAAGCCGTAGGGTTTCTAGAAAGGGAATAGAGCCGGATAAGGTAAAAATAGAGGTGATTAATAAACTTCCACCACCTACTTCAGTAAAGGGAGTAAAGAGTTTCTTAGGACATGCTAGGTTTTATAGAAAGTTTATTAAGGATATTTTCAAAATATCCAAACCTTTATGCATGTTGTTGGAGCATGATAGACCCTTTAATTTTGACGAGAATTGCCTAAAGGCCTTTGTTGAGTTCAAGAAAGTCCTTGTTACAACATTAGTTATTGTAGCACCTGATTAGAGTATGCCTTTTGAATTGATGTGTAATGCTAGTGACCACTCTATTGGAGCATTGCTAGGGCAAAGGGAAGTTTTTTTCACTCTATTTATTATACTAGTAAGACCCTAGCTGATGCACAACTCAACTATACTACCACTAAAAAAGAGTTGTTGGTAGTTGTTTGTGCATTTGATAAATTCAGACATATTTGGTTGGCACCAAAGTGACTGTTTATACAGATCACTCAGTTATAAAGTACTTGATTTCAAAGAAAGATGTCAAACCAAGGTTGATTAGGTGGATTCTTTTACTGTAAGAGTTTGACCTAGAGATTAAGGACATAAAAGGAAAAAAAAACAAAAAAAGCAGGTCATCTCTCAAGGCTGGAAGTAGATGCATGCATTTTAACTAAGCAAGACATAATAGAAACATTTCTTGATAAATAGTTGCTAATAATACAGCATGCACAAATGCTGCAGCAAGCTGGTTTTCCATGGTATTCAAAGTTTACTAATTATTTAGTGAGTGGATTACTACTATCAAATTTGAACTACTAGTAGAAAAAAAGGTTTGTCCATGATGTCAGAAGCTATCAATAGGATGATCCCTACTTGTACAAGATGTTTTCAGACCATATGATCAGAAGATGTGTTTCTGACGAAGAAATTTCAAACATTCTGCAGTCTTGTCATATTGTCACATATAGTGGACTTTTTGAAGGACATAGAATAACATCAAAAGTTCTTCAATTAGGTTATTACTGGCCCTCTATTTTTAGAGATGCTTATGAGTTTGTTAAATGTTCACTATTAAAAAAATGGACTACCATGACGGAGAATATCTGTCATCCGACCCCTCTTATGACAGAGTTTTTATCTGTCATTGTAGCCCCTGTCATAAATTTATGACAATATTTTATCTATCACATATTTCCATGACAGTGTATATTTATCACATATGTCACGAACCAAGCAACGTCGTTTTGAAAGACTTTCGAGAATTAATTGGAAATTTTAGCGGGTTATTTAAATTATTTTGAATTTGATGGGTTTCTTCAAAAGCTGTCATATATCAATTATTCACATTCTCTGTGATGAGATTTAAGGTTTAAAAAAGAATAAAATTATTATTTTTAATTTTGAAATTATAATAATATTAATTATTATTATTTAAATTCCAGAATTTTGAAATAAAAACAACAAAAACCACATTTAAAACTTGAATTAATTGAAATAAAAATTACATTCAAATTCATAAAAACTATCAAATACCAAATAGTGTGATGCGCTAAAAATTTCAATCACTTGAAACTTCCAACAAATAGCATCACAAAATATATGGTGAATCAAATCCGTATACAATATCTCATAAATCCTTTACAATATCCAATCACCAACACATCACTAGAAAAACAATTAATGCATAAAAAAAACACTCTTAGTAAATTTCCGAAAGCCACCAACATCACCTGAAACATAGGTTACAATAAAATGAGTGCCAAAAAAAATACATATTAATATATTGCCCACTTACAATTAATCAAATTCTTAATAAAATTCATCAGTGTCTAATTGATTTAATCAGCTTTGATTCTAAAGGGAAAATGAGAATAAACAACCCAAGAGAAAATAAAAAATCACATTCGACAATTGACATAATGAAGCAGTAAAGCTCACAAGCTGTAAAACAGAAAAAGGGAAGAAAATAAAAATGATGATAAAGCAGTATAACCTGAATGCTTATGTAGCAGTAACAATTGACTAGGTCTTCATAAAAGTTGTTGGATTATAAAAGATTAAGTATAAACAAAATATTTTGCAACAGAGTACATAGTAAAGAGAAATATAAAACCAAGTGCAATGCCAAAGACGAGAAGAGAACTTTTAGTCTAGCCTTCTACAGATTTCAATTCTAAATTTCTAGATGAATTTTTTTAAAGTATAAACAAAATATTTTGCAACAGAGTACATAGTAAAGAGAAATATAAAACCAAGTGCAATGCCAAAGACGAGAAGAGAACTTTTAGTCTAGCCTTCTACAGATTTCAATTCTAAATTTCTAGATGAATTTTTTTAAAGAGTATTTTCTCAAGACTACAATTTAATTAATGCACAACATCTAACCATCCATATATAATTAAATACATCAAAATCAAGCTAATAAAAAGAAAGGAAAAAGTTCTAAAAATCCAAAAGATAAAGAGAAAATGTAGAAAATTCTGGAATCACCAGAATCTCCTCAATCTACCAACTTTAATACCATGATTGTAGGCTTGCCAACACTAATATCAGTCTAAGCCTAAAGCGTAAAGCATAATCTAAAGTTTCCAGTGGGTGAAGAAATGATGATCTCTCAATCAATTCAAAAGGCAAAGACATTGTCGCGCGCATAAATTGTTAGCTTCTCTTCTACCACATCAGATCCTTGATGCAAAATTCAATGGGCAAGTAAAGGGACACGTTGAGATAAATATTGGTCAATTTAAGAATTGAAAATGGTGGAAAGAAGTTTAACTATTAGGACAGTCCAGACCAGGGGTTAACATGATAATGAAAAATTATAAACCTCATGAGTTATATATATACAAAAACCAAAAAAAGATAGATAGACTGGAATCTCTTGGTTCTTAGGAGCAAAAGTATCATTATTTATGGACCAGCTGTTTCAATTTTTCCAAAATTCCATCTTCAATTTAGCTTTGCAAGACCATTCTTTGCCCGACTAGTTTACCTAGTCACCAACTCTGATTGTCCATTTAGGATTGAATCTATATACTCTTATATAATGTCTCTTCTGGAGGAAATAAGCAGAAAAAATATTCTAACTAGATGAGACCCTTTAGTGTGATGATGCTACACAATGGATGCTTTAAATGCATCCAATTTAATTTATGATGCTAAAGGACCACCAAGTACTGAGGACTAGTAAGTGCAACATAGACCACAAACCAAAACATTTCCAATTAACATAGCACAATATGTGACAAATCAAATTGAAAAAAAAAATTCTTCCAAAAAGTTCAACTTGTCAATTAAAAGAAAAATCATAAGATGCACATTAATACATCCATAAACAGCCTAGCTTCTCTATCAACAAGTTAGTCATAAGCACGAGTCAAAATAAATCATTTGACTGAAATGGTAGAAGACCAAGCAAATAAATGCAAGTACCACCACACAAAGCATTTGCATTTCCAAAAGTGAATTTCATAAAGTTTTTGCAGAAGATATCTTTCTAATAATAAAAAAAAACACAAGTACCAGTCAATTGCAATGGGTTTGAGAACCACATATACCTCTAAATTTGATTAAAACCTTGAAGTCACAGAGGAAATTATTCAGTGTGTTAACAACATTGATATTCAACAAGGCTTTGTGTATGAGATTCAGCTTCTGCAGCTTGGGCAGTGACCTGTGCTAGGGCCTGCTAGTGCTTCATTCTAAAGGCTCCCTAGGTTGCATCCAATGAATCAGGAAAATTAGTAATAGATAAACGCAAAATTTGGATACCCACGTAACATAATGCCAGTGAGGCATGACATACAAAGCAATATAGACAATACAAGTTATCACTCACTCATTCAAGCTCCGATCATCAAATTATAATTGGAAGCTAATACTCTTTCATTCTTGGTTGCTAATAAAGTTGTGACTAGATTGGAGAATTTCTCACATATTTGGCCTAAGGCTACATAAAGATCTTTATATCTTAGATATGGGAGTTAAAAGTGTTCACAGTTTACATGAAGACAATTGGATCTCCAACACTAGTAATACCAAGAGCTTTTCTTTCGTTAATTGTTTGCATTAACCATATGCTTCATCTAAAAAGAGATGAAACTAAAATCAGGAAAGAAAAATGCCCGATTACCATTAAAACTTGACCTGGATAGCCTACTATCCAGTCCATTTGGATATTTAGAATACCAAAACAAGATGAGATTATCTCAGCAATGCACAATCACATTACAACATTGCTCAAAATGTTCTTCTTTCAGATTAATTAAGTCAAGAGTTTTTATCCCAATTACAGGGCACATTTATAAATTCTATAGTAAATGCTTCAGCAAGCTCTAATTCAAAATTCCAACCGACTGCTAACAAATCAAGGCAATGAAGAAAATTCTCCATCCCTCCAAAAAAAAAATCAAAATTCAAACCCAAGGATTATTAGAATTTAAATGCGAAACCCAATAAAAATGAAAGCTTTCCTAAACAAGCTAAAATCTAATGAATAAATGAAGAAACTTTAGGTCAGACAAAGTTAAATTGAATTACCTATGTAGCGAAAACAAACTGAAATTTAGCGAGTCAAGCAGAATTGCAGGGCTCAACCTGGGCGGCACCTCAAAAATCGACGACGGTTGAGCAATCACCAGACCAGCCGATATATTCTGATCAGAGAACCCCAAACCCTAGTGTACAAATGAAGGAACCCATCAGCTTACCTCTCACAAAAGAAGACAGTAGCAGCAACTCGAACTTGAAGAAAATCTAAATTAAGAAGACATTAGCTATAGCTCGGAGTTGAAGAAGGTAGCAGGCTACCGGCAACAACCATTAAGTTGCGAAACAAAAGGAAATGGGAATAGCCAGCAAGCTAGAGATCGGGGATGAGGACGAAGACGAAGACGAAGACGAAGACGAAGACGAAGAGCAGCAATTTGTTGTCGGCAAGCAGCACAGCAGATGACCAAATCTGTTGTAGGTGGCGTGATTGTGTATTTGTGTGTGATTAGGTTTGGATTAAGCAATTAGGGCTTACCATGAGAAGCCGAAGGGGAGTCCTAACACTTAAATTTTTTTTAATTGGTATCAAGATACGGTGTCGTTCCATGCCCAAATTGGCCCATTATAAATTCAATGTTTCATTAAATATTAATATGCTATCATGTGTATTTGATAGATAAATAAACTATCACAAATTTATCATGTCTTTACAATATATGAACATTTTATCACATGTCTGTCATATTTTTATGATAAATGATTAATTTTTTAAAATCTATCACAAAAATTCTATCACAGTTGCCTATTTTTCTAGTAGTTGTTGTGACATGTGTAAAAGAATAGGAAACATGAAATGCCAATGGCCAACATCTTGGAGGTGGAACTTTTTTATGTATGGGGAATGGATTTTATAAGACCATTTTCATCCCTTTTTAGTAGCTTATACATCTTAATTGTTGTGGACTATATATCCAAGTGGGTAGATGTCGCATCATTGTCCACAGATGATGCCAAAGTAGTGGTAAAGTTCATTAAGTACAATATTTTCTCGAGATTTGGCACTCCTAGAGGTATTGTTGATGATGAAGGAACACTTTTTGCCAACATGATGATTTTTGTAGCATTGGTTAGGTATGGAATCAAGCATATGGTTGCTACAACATATTATCCACAAATAAGTGGTCAGGCAGAAGTATCCAACAAAGAGATAAAAGAGATTTTAGAGAAAGTGATGAATCTATTGGAAATGATTGGCATATTAAACTAAATGACTTTTATAGGCTCATCAAACTTACAAAACCCCACTTGACATCATCGGTGGACAAAGAATGAAGCACTACATTAGAGCTACTATGAACAATCCAAGGAAGGATATGTTCTTAAATGATCCAGCTTGAGCAATCAAGGACAGTCATGCTGAAGAACCTAAAATCAAGTGTTGATTAGCAGGCAACCTAATAAGGGAAGTTATTTCCAATTTTTAAAGCACTAAATTTAGTCTTGAATATTGTTTAATTTTCCTTTCAGTTATTTTAAATTATGCATCCAACTTTTATATTTTCTTTTATTTTCTTTTCATTAAATTGCAGTAAGAAAAGTGGAAAGAGGAATTCTCAAATGCAAAAAAAAAACAAAAAAAAAAAATATATATATATATATATATATATAAAAAACAAAAAAAAAATATATATATATATATATATATACTGTAAAATCACTCACAACAAGGCAAGCAAATGATGCTTTTCAAACAACATATGCATTTACCGTTATTTCTGTAGCAACATATTGGTTGTTACAGCAACGATTTTTACCGTTGGACTATCAGTCTTAATTTTTACCATTGGTGGTTGACACGCTTATGTCAGCAGATCATTATTTTTTACAAGAAAGATAATGCAATCCTGATTTTCCATGACACTTACTCTTTCTTTCCATTTATTTTTTTTAAAATTCAAAAATTTCCAAACTTATCATTTTAATTACCTCTCTTTTTTCACTTTCCTTTTGTTATAAATTAGGATTTTACTTCCACCATTTCAATTTCATTATCACCTTCTCTCTTTCTGTCTGTAATTCTCAGTATCTCAATATTTCTTTCTCATGTTTTTATCTTTTCAACACAACAAAACTAGTTTTGAATTGCTGCAGCATACCTAACATCGAAGCCCGTACTGGGAGATTAAAGGATCCTGAGAGTTTCTACTGCTTTAAAGTTGAGGAAAAATATAAAAAATTTATCAAACCACAAAAAATTTTAGAAGAAAAGGGTTTCCAATTTCCAAGACAGCCAATTGGGACGATGAAGGACATGTACACTGTTGCAGCACAGAGAGGTTGGATCAAGTTCTATGCTCATCGCGGAGACCTAGTACTCCCAATTGTTAAGGAGTTCTGCTCAAACATGTTACAACAAGACCAACAGAATTTTTTGTGTGGCAAGTTCAAGTCCTCTTAGATTCTTGAGTTATCAATGCTTTCTATGACTTGCCTACTGTTATTGATTTTGAGTACAACAAGTTTGCTAAAAATATGATTGTAAAGAAGTAGGGGGAAGTTTTTAAAACCCTAACTGTATAAGGCAGTGAATGGATGAATGATGAAGGTATGATGGTTAATAGGATAGATTTAAAGCTTATTGCTAAGGTTTAGGTGAAATTCTTGAAGTCTAGATTGACGCCAACCATACACACAACCATAATGTCTCAGGATAGACTCATACTTCTTTATGCTATTGTAAAAGATTTAGCTACAAATGTTGGAAAAATCATTGAACAAGAAATTAGAGAGTGTGCCACAAAGAAGCAAAAGTTTGCTGTCTTATTAGTGTTTGTGAGGCCTCAAGAGTAAAATGTTTTGCAAGTAATGAGAGAATCAAGAATGAAGGGGCTCTCACAGCTAGGACAATCAAAAGAATTATTGGTGAATCTACAACTACAACGACTCTAGTACATCTTGTTACAACTAAATTAGGGCAAGCTGCAAGGATTAGAAAGATGCTGCAAGAACTCAATAGAAGCTTGAATGTATGTGTCCAAGTGTAAAAGGAGGAGAATTAGAGGTTTTGGACTTACTTATTGTATCTTGAAGCAAAGAAACATCAATTTACCATGTATATGAAGAGCAAAAATGCAAAATTTCCTGAATTTTTACTACAACAATTCAATTTCCAAAGAGCTGAAGAGACTGCTCCAGTAGAAGAAAGTGAAGAAACCGAGACTGAAGGAGAGTCAGGAGAAAATCAACAGTAAGAAAAAAAAACCGAAGATGATGATGATGAAGCAGAAAGTGAAGAGGAGGAAAAAAAAAAGAACCTCCGATTGTGACTCCAAAAAGAAAGAGAAAAGAAAAAAATCTTAATCGAAAAGGAGTCTGAGACTGAGGAGCAAACATATGTTGATGCAGCTATCGGAAAGGCCATCAATAGAGTTACAAGAACAAAAAAAGCGAAGAGGAGTCTAAGGGAACTCATTGCGAGCATCAATGTTGAAAAATCGGCAGCAACAACGTTTTCACCAGTTATCATAAAGAAAACTGCCATAAAGTTTCCTTTCCAAACTTAAAAAGTCATCCAGCAACAGAAAATGGACATAACCTTCCAGAGGTGTTGTAGCATTATGAACACTAAAAGAACTAGAACCTAAGAAAACAAAGCCAACTCTGCTTAGAGTTACAGAAGCAATTGGAACCCCTCAAACCAGTTAAATTAAAAGACAGAAGAAGAAACAAATAGTTGCTACACTATTGGGTTCACTAAAGGAGCGTTTGAGAAGTGGATCGAAGAAGTAATAGCCTTGCACAACATGTGCTATAGTATTGCTTTCAATAACAAGGGAGTATCTTCTGCCTGCCCAGTCTAACTTTGTAATTTCTGAAACTTTTCTTTTATTTATTTTAGCTTGTTTATTTTTCATTTCTTTATTTTAAGTTTATGCATGATTTTTTAAATTTATTTTGAGTATATGTGAGGACACATCACCTCTAAAGTTTAAGGGGCTATGTTATGGTGTAATATGTCTATGAACGTATGTGTTTGTATTGTGTGTGTAACTCTGTTTATATAGCATTCATATGTGGATTAGAAAACCCAATAAAAAGGAATTAAGTGATGAAATGTATGAAGAATTATTTGCAAGTAGAGATAGTTTATAGATGAGGGTTGGAACTCTATCTTAACACTTAGGCTTTGGTTGAGTTTTGTGAGTATGAAGTAGCAAAACTATGTAAAGCAATATAGAAACTATCAGCAATCTAAAGTTTAAAAATATCTCAAGTTTGGGAGGAACCTAAAATGTTTTTCAGAATGATCACAAACTGTGCTAGATATGAGATAAAATTCTGCTCCAATGATTCAGTTGCTGAGTAACTAGGGCTAAGTATGTACCTCATATGTAGACTTGAGTAAAAAGGCAACAAGAGTTGAGTATTGTTGTAGCAACCCAAAAAACAAGAGAAGTCCTCTGTTTAGGATACTACGTAGTTAGGTCTGTTCACGAGCCCCATGTTTAGCTTTCAGTTAAAGGTGTCTAAAGATAAGAGTATGTTATAACATCTTAGATGTTTTTGTTGCAGCAACTCTGAGTTGTACATTGATCAAGTAATTGGGTATCATCATTACAAGTGATAAGTATTTAAATGAAAATTCAAAGTTACACTGAAGGTACTTATGGAAATGTTCGTGGCATAGTTTGAAGCCATTTTTTTACCGTTGTTCCCCTACAAATAGAAATGGATGTTGTTATCTTTGAGTTATACTTAATGCTTGAGTGATGGTGTAGTAATTGTTGAACTTGATCAAAGTGCCACACACACACTCTGGACAAAATAAAACGTTAGTCTAGAATTGGAATTGCTGATGGTGATTTTGTATGTTTAAGAATGATATCTGAGGGTTGATGAATCTGAGCAAGCTAGATGACAGAGCTAAGTTGTTTGTTGCATAATTGCATGAGGACAAGTAATGATTTAAGTTTGACGGTGTGATAACTCTATGAAATGAGAGTTATCATAGCATTTGTAGACTTAAACTAATATTTATTTAGAGAGTGAATAATGTGTTTTTATTGTATTTTTAGTTATATTTTTGCATGAGCATCTATTTAAGTTTAATTTTAATAAATTCATTATAGCAATTATTGTAGCAATCTAGGAGCAAATGTGGGCAAGACTACCTATATGTTAACTGACAAAACAGTGACAGGTAGCACAAAAAGATATGTGATTTGAGGTTTCCAAAAAAGAGACATGTGGCTACATGCTTTTTGTTGCCCTAATTCGAAGATATAAAAAAAGCACATGTGAAAGAAACAATAGGTGGCCATCACACAAAGAAACAATAGAGAGAAAAAGAAAAGAAAATAGAACAAGAGAGAATTGTGAGCTGTAGAAGGGATTTCTAAGAAAAAGAAATAGAGATCGCAAAAACCTAAAAGAGGGACGTCTTGTATTATTGGAACTCAATTTCTCACCTTTGCTTGTTTTCATCTCTCTATGGAAATGTATTTGATGGAAAAAAAAGAGTATTGTTATTGTTTTATCATCTATCATAAACTTAACTTTGATGTAGTTGAGTGTTAAACAAGCTTAATGATTATTTGACTTATAAATGTGTGTTGCTTAGAATCTGTTGTAGCATTTTATCTTGATTTTACTTATTACAAATCTCTATTTCGGTTAACCACCCATTTAGTAGATACTAGCTAAAGAGGAGCCTAAAAAAGGTCTGACTTAGTATTACAAATCAAGACAATACATGGTCTTAGATTGAGTTTCCCAAGTTGAGTTAATCTCAATTTAAATAGGGTCATGCTTAATCTAAGATTAGTGAAGAACAAGACATAGGATTCACCTTGTAGGACAATTAGATTTTAGAACATATAATGTTATATCTAATGTTAGAACTGTTAGGTTGCATATAGATAAAAGATACCCAACATGCGACAACTGATGATGTATGAGAGATTCTACCCAGTACGTTAGCACATTCACTACTAGAAAAATGGTCTTTACTGACGTTAGAATAGTGTTAGTAATTACTTTCACTAACACTTGCTAATTGTGTCAGTAATCTGGGAGTCAGAAAAATAGTGACACTTGTAAGTGGTGTCACGAATTACTATTACTACAGTCTTACTATATTTATGACACTATGGTATTAGTAGTTATTGATATTTTATTAGTGTCTGTGATTACTGTTACTATTGCATCAATGTTTAATTTATTTAAAAAAATAAAAAATTAAATTGGCTGTTAATTTATTGGTAAAATTAAAAGGCACCACAAAAAAACTTGATATATATTACAAAATCTTTAATTTCATATTTAAACATTATTAGTATATATTACAAATCCCAAATACTTCAATAAACAAGATAACCTATTCTCGTAACTGAATAATCTTAAATACATAAGAATTTCTACCATCCAATCAAATGCCTACTAATTGCGACTACATTTAACAAATTTAGAAGCTTAATTGTTAAGAATGACTGCCTTTCACTCTTTGAATATAAGTAGTGCAGTTGTGTTATCACACCAGGAACTTCTCTATTCAATAGACTGGATGGGTTAGGATACAAGTGAACTCGAGGAAGAAACACTTCAAACACATTGATCAAATCTGCATACGAGTACATAGAAAATGAAAAAAATTGGCTGTCAATATGAGAAAATTTAGAAGAACTAAAGTGTATATTATAAGGCAACTCAAATTTGATTAATGTTTATTTCAAAGAAAGGGAAATTAAAAGGAAAGACCAATAAGAAAAAAAAGGAAAGACCAATAAGAAAAAAATTAGAAATATGAAGGTGAAAAATCCGCTAACATAGCCTGAAATTATATATACACTCAATTGCATCAATTAGAAAGAATATGAAAATTTATACAAGGAAGAAAAAGTGCTAAAAAAATATAAGGAATAAAGATGCAAAAAAAAAAAAAGACTAGGTGCAATAAACTGCCACTTTTATATGGATGATCAAATATGTGGATAAGGCTACTACTACTTTGGTTATCTAGGTTCAGAAAGATGATCCCTACAACTAGATGTCAACCTATATTTGTCAAATAAAATCATATCAATTTGGCAGAAGGTTGAAGATTTTCTTCAAACCATCTGATCATGGTGCAGGTAAAATTAACCAGGAAGTTATATGAATAGATATGCATGTCATGAGTGGAACTATATATGTGGGATAAAATAACCGTATAAATTTTATCAAGGAACAGATTATTTGAAGGCTTTTGCTGATTCCTTGGCACTATTCACTACCATAATAGAATTAATAGAAGCCAGCTAAAAACAAGAAGAAAATTCAAATTTTATATTGCAGTTCACAAACTGATAAGCTATATTTGAAGCTCATCAACATATAGATTTTTAAAACTTTTGGTTGGGATAAAGTTTTGGTCCTCAAGAGTTTTCTTTTAGTTTTACACTCTTTTGAATTGAAATAGACTTAATTTTGTTAGTAAAATTATGAAATTGGTTCAATTTGGTTCAAAGATTTAGCCAAAAGCCAAATTTATTCAATTTAAACTTGAAGAATTTAATTTAGGCCTGAAAAAATTTCCAAGTATACTTTTTCGAAAATGATAATAGGATTAAATAACAACAACTATAAAAGAAATATTGGGTTCTTGCCAAACAATTTCCAAATAAATTTTTATTAAGCTAGTTTTTATGAAGCTATGTAAAAATGCAAGTAATTAATACATTTTCAACTAATATTCAAGAGTTCTCTAACTGCATTAGAAGAATCTAGGAATGGTAGGATTTACTTTAAATGAGAAATTACTAAATGAGTTATGCATAGCAAGAGCAGAGGCATTAAATTATGCCTAGCAACCGCACTTATCAACCTCCTTCATATGAAAAATTAAAAAAGGGTAAGGAAAATGAAATATTGATCCTATAGTAGTAAGTGATAACTCTATGAAATGAGAGTTATCATGACACTTTTAAACTTAAATCAATACTACTTAGAGAGTAAATTATGTGTTTCTATTGCATTTTTGTTACATTTTGCATAAATAATCATTTTAGTCAGTCTTAATAAGTTTTGTTCGATTTAAAGTAATTTGTGCTCAAATTGTGTGCATAATTGTAGGTTTCCAGAAGCTTATAATTCATGGAAGGAATGCTATGCAATAGGCTTGTAAAAATAAGGAAAGAACATGGCTACAAAAGAGTTGAAATAAATCTGGAATAGTGCAGTTGCTGTAGCCGTTGTTGTAGCAACCATTGCTATAGCTATTGCTGTGGCAATCCTGGAACAACGACAGAGAAAATTCCGTGCGGGATACTTGCAGAATTGCGATCTGCAAAATGGATAGCATTTTTGAGCTCAGAACAACTGAACATCTTAGGAAGGGCATAAAGGGTAAAATTATAATTTTGAGATTTTAGTGGGGCTCAACTAGCGTGACATTGACTAGCTAACGTGGCATTGACTAGATAATGTGGCAGTAGCTTATTGGACCGAAAAATGCTAATGTGGCATGGACCAATGACGTGGTGTTCACCGATGATGTGGCAGTATGCTAGTATCCTATTGTACTGAAAAATGTTGAAGTGGTATTGATTGATGATGTGGCAGCATGCTATTGGATGTGATGATCTGTTTCAACTAATTAGATCTTGCCACAACACAATCCTGAGTATCCTAATTGGTTTCATCTGATACTCATAATTCACTCATTGCATCTATAAATAAGGGGTTGCCCCTAATTTGACATCATTGAATCTAAATTTGAGCTCTTTTTTTTTTTATAATTTTCTCTTCATCTTCTATTTTCTACATATTTTAATAAGATTATCATTTTACCCTTAGTTTAATCATGAGTGGCTAATTTAATTTCAAGTTTTGATTGAAGGTGAAGTCTCAACATGATCCATAGGTTTAATTTGATAAGTTTATTTTATTTTCCTCTCTGATTTATGTGGCTGTTCTGACTCATTGTCAACAGATAGTGTATCCTATTTAGATTTCGCATGGTATATTGGCTCCCTAGTGATGGATCATTACTGTCAGGCACAATAAACACTTTACACCTATTTATTAGAAGGAAAATATCCTCCAGTTATTGTGGGTTTTCTTGATTCAGTGTTGGTTGAGAGTACATCTAACTTATTTAGTAAATGGTCTTGCCACGTTGTCGATAGAAAGATTATTATTGTCTAGCACAACATGTACTTGACACCACACTTAGCAGAAGATCATTACTATTTGGGGAAACTAAGTGCTTGATACTATATTTATTAAAGTGAGGCTTAAGTTTTGAAAATACCCTCTCATAAATTAATTAGAAGTAAAAAGGAATACTAAGTCCCTTGTGAAGTGTTCGGTTGAATTCAGAGCCTCAAGTGTTTTATTTGAATTATTTTCATCCTTAATTTATTCCCACCATTTTTATTCTAAATCTTAGTGTTGATAAAAAATCATCTCTAGCCAATTCACATGCACACTTAGAAAATTAACTCTACACATAACTAAATTAACCTCCTCGTCAATCGACACCCGTCACCATAAATCTGTACTACAATAGATTCGTGTGCTTTTGAGTACAATAATATTTGCACAGTAGTATCCGTCAACCTATAATTTTATTTTTTTTATAAATTTTAATTATTTAAATTACATTAAAAATATTTAAGTATAAAAATACATAAACTCTGTTATTAACAACCACTTGTTCCTCAAGACCTAACATAATCTTTTTAATTATAAAAATACATAATTGTTATCGCTAGCTTGATTCACATATTCTCTTCACAGTATGTCTGTATATATTTTTAAAGAAGCTTTTGTAGTTATCAATGAGAAGGTAGCCATATTAGTTGAAATTGGTCTATCTTAGATTTCTCGATTTTGGCCAAAAATCCACCTAAACGTGCCTACTAATCTAGTCAAAAGCTCAAGAATAAGCATACGTCCTAGCCTAACGTTAATTGTATATTTATATGCAATAGTAAGGGCATATTTTTATAGAAATGTTTAGATGAAATTTTTGGATGTGTATTATGATTTTGGATGTGGTATTATGATTTGGAATAAATATGTCACTATTGCCACTGCCGCGAGTTGCAGGCAAAATTGCCAATTTGAAATAAATCTATTGTTACTGCCGTAATTATGAGTTATGGACAAAACCTACTGTAGGTTATCGATGGTTTTGATAATTGTTAAAATCCACAGTAGATAGGTTTTTTTAAAAAATTAAAACCTACAGCTAATTGCCAGTGGATTAGGCAATTTAAACATTTTATTGGTGCCGGATTGGTAATGACAAACATGCTGAGATGGTACTCAATACCATCCTGAATCATGGAGCGAGTATCAAAGTTGAGTATCTCATGTGGGACCCACCCATTAATCCCCAAAATAGTGAAAAGTTATCCCACGCTCTTTATGGAATAATTACTTAGGATAAGCGTTTATAATGTTGGAAAAATAATTACTGAGGGACAGTCCGTTTCACTAAATGAACTATTAAGTTAAGATAATTAATGAAGCATCAAGTCTCTAATACTAATGCTAGCTAGTTTCGAGCCCAATTTCTTCTGGAATGGATAAGGATAACCACAACATTGTATAATAACTAAACGAATAAATGCCCTTTCAAGAAATTCCAAGATCTCCACTTCAACGGACCATTCCATAAAAGATTCAATCATTGGAAATTGGTATTATTCCCTTTTGCATATAGAAGTATTATTCCAAGTAAAATAAGGAGAACGTTCAAAGGATCCTTTAATGCTTTAATTTCGGAGACTAGGGATTTGGAATTTTAATTGCTTGTATCCTTATTTTTTTCTTTTATATTTCAAATTAATTGTACAACTCAAGTCATTTAGCAGCAGATTTACTTGCAACCAGTAAAAGAAGCATTCCAGTGTTTTGGCGTGGCGAAGATGGGCCAACATTTATCCATCAAAACTGTTCTAATTGATAATATGTATAATTGGTGATCAGCCTAACAAATAACTTATATGACAATTTATGACTTCAACTGACAAGATAATAAAATTAATGATTATATTTGTAGCTAAAATCTATGCACAATAAAGAGATATTAATGATAGGACTTTCAAAAATAAAAATTCTAATTCATAATAATAATAAGGAACTTTAAATAAAACAAAAATTAATAAAATAGTCTGTCACTACAAATAATTTGAAAAAACTCCGAGCTTCAAAGTTTTCTTTGTCATTTATTAATTATTTCTTCGCCAAATTAAACCAGCGCGCTTCTTCAAAGACTCAACTTGTTCAATAGACAAGGAAATTTCTTGAATTCCATGAATTTTGATAGAGATAAGAAACCTAAAAGGGGGAGGATTAATAAATAGAAAAAGAATAATGTAAACTTTTATATATGTATACATAGATGTAAAATGTTGAAAAGTCATGCATGTGGCATCCAAATTCAAGAAGTCATGCAAAAATTCAAAGGGCTACCAAACAATTAAAGAAAAAAAATAAAAAGTTGGCAAATTTGTCAAATTTGCCAAATGGACACCATTGACATATTTGTATGGGTTAGGTGGAATAGTACTAGCTTCAATCCTATAAATTGAAGCCATTTCATTCATTTCATTAATCCCAAAATTGTTAAGCTTATAAGTTTCTAAGCTTTTGAGAGAAGTGAGAGAAGTGTGTCTGGAGAATTTATCTTTCCTGCAGAGTGTGAGAGTACTGAGTATATTTGGGTTTCTAGGAAAGGGTAATTTTTAGGGACCTCCCCTGAGGTTTACCGTATTGACACATAGAGAGAATGTATCCACGTAATTACAACCACCTCCCCTCCCGTTAGTATCTGGTTAGTTTGACTGTTAGTTGACTGTTGAAATTACTAAATTACCCTTCCCGCCAAAATTATAAGTTATAAAACAAGACTTTGAGAACTGATAGGTAATAAACTTGCTAGAATCACAAAAGCTAAAAAAAGACCAAATTACCCATCTATGTGATGTGATTTCATTTACATTATTTGTTATTAAAAAAAAGAAAAAATAAATTAAAGCTGCCATTATTACCGTTGTAAGTAAACGGTAATATTTTGAGTAGCAGCAGCAACTATAAAAGGCCTGGGCAAGTTAGCAAATGACCATAGCAAAATTTCATCTTCATCTTCTTCTTACGATTTTAAGTCATCATCCATTCAACTCTTGAACAGAAGCACTCATCATCATCATCAAAAGCATTTATCAACTCATCAAGGGAAGCATTCAGTTCACGACAACATAAGCATTCATCATCAGCATCATCAGAATCATTCATTCAGCTCATTGACAAAAGCATTTATTCATCAATATAAGCATTCATCCAACTCACCAACAGAAACATTCAACATAATCAAGATCAAACACTATCTCAACCACATGGATTCTGAAAGCTCAAACACATCCAGCCGATCAAATACACAACCAATTTATGAGCCAGCTTGGAGGAACTTTGTTAATG
The DNA here is from genome assembly GCA_002013955.2 of Citrus medica. Lineage (NCBI taxonomy): Eukaryota > Viridiplantae > Streptophyta > Magnoliopsida > Sapindales > Rutaceae > Citrus > Citrus medica. Next base: position 549,583 of record MKYO02020009.1, on the reverse strand, counting down.
GGAGGCTGATTAAGTTTTCAAATCGAATCTGTAGATGTCGTATGAGAGCCGAGGTGATGATATCTGAATCGGATGAGAATCCTCACAAGCTTTATTATAGATGCCCGAATAGAACAACATGCGGATACTTCAAATGGTGGGTTCCAGTAAGGGATGATTTCAACAATGGAGCTGTGTTTGAGGGGAATTTAAGTGCTATTGTGGATCATGATACCTTAAATACTATTGAATCAAATCTGAAAGAAGTGAAGACTATTATGAAGAAGCTGCAAAGGTCAGGATTTGGTGAAGGTGTTGTGAAGATGATGATGTACTTGAACCTAGTTATGTTTGTGCTGAATTTAATTATGCTAAAGAACTAATATGCCTAAGCTATCTTATGTTTGCAGAATGCAGTGAAGTGTAAAATATAGTGATTTTTCTGTGTAATGTATTAATGGATAAAAAAGATAATGCATGTGACAAGAATTTGTTATACAAACTGATAGTATTTAGCATAGTAAGCGAATAACACAGCACAAGCTCTTGTCCATAATTCAGCAAGCACACACAATAACAATAATTCATAGTTACAAGCTCTTGTCCATAATTCAACAAGCACACACAATAACACAGCACAAGCTCCTGTCCATAATTCAGCAAGCACACACAATAACAATAATTCCTAGTTACAAGCTCCTGGCCATAATTCAACAAGCACACACAATATCCCTGAGCAAAAGTATAATAACAATTTCAAGCACATAACAAGCTTTTGTTAAAACTAACACTATGAAGGACACACAACAACTCCCATCACACAGGACAGCCGGTAAATCCCTGAGCAAAAGTAGAAATACAATACAAATTCATTCTCAAACTGACAGTATCAGCCACAATAAACACATACAGCAGGTCTCACTTTGTAATATCAAGCACAAACAAAGCAAATTCTATTGTTTCAAGTGACAGTCACAAGCACAACAAACACACAAAGTAAAAAACCACGGCAGTAACTAAGTAATGAAACTACATAAACTAAAATCAATAAAGAACTATGTAATAAAACTACATAAACATTACTTGTGACTATAAATTATAAATTCATATGCATTCCAGCAACAATAAAGTGTCACATGTCATTAACGACTGAATTCCAATCAGCCAATACAAATACCAGCAGCCAATATTTAAACTTGTAGTGGCAAGTCAGCTATTACAGTATTAACTTGACAGGACCAAAACAAAAAAAGCATACATGGCGTCATCAACAGCTGTGTTATGTAGCACACAACAACAAAATGTACAAAAACTCAAACCTATATCTATAGCTGAGTGACAAAAAGATGATACGACAACTTCTTCATATCAATGCTTACAGTTGAAGGTGATGTATCATCTAATCCCTCAAAAAATTTTGTTAGAAGGGATTAACTTGGCTCCCGATATCTTCACTTGATAATTACAAAATGCTGCTGGATGCTTTAACTTGACAGTGCTCATTCTTGAGTAAGTTGTCCTTAATAATCTAAAAAAAAAATTGATGTTATATATTATTTGAAATTACAGCATGAGAGAAACAAACTGTTGGTGCATTTAAATTTTTGCGTACATATTAACTTAAAAAAATGATACATGAAATGTTTACCATTTTCATGGACACTATTCTGAGTACTCACAACATCATTAGCTACTGCAGCATCTCCAGCACAAGCTCCTGTCTCTCTTTGGTCCTAAACATAAATAATTAGATTATACAATAATTTTTAATCAAAACATACTAAGATTGAAGATAACAATGAAAAAATTATAATAGAAGCAAGTAATTAAGACCTGATGGAATTTCTTCTTCATAAATTTTTTGTGTTTTCCACCTTTGATAACAGATTTGCAACTCCTTACATTATGGCCCCACTCATCACAGTTAGAACATCTTACACTTGAACTCCTCTTAAATGGTTGTCTTTCACCATCCTCTCTTTTTATTTTAGTTTGGGGCCTGCCAGCAGCTCTTGTCACAGTCGGTGGCAGCAAGTTATCATGCAAGAGTAATGGCCATCTGCTTTCATCTGGCACTGGATGTAACTGGTGCTGATAGGTCTTCATGAATGCCTTTTTTTTTTCAAGAGATGATGGACATATTCATTCACATTATATCTCATTGCATCAATACAGCATATAGCATGCTTGCAAGGCAAGCCTGAAACAGCCCACTCCCCACAATCACAATGCTTGCCGCCTAGATTCACAACACACCTCCTAGAGACATCTTCCATGACTTCAAATGAATTATTGTGCCCAAATATAACAGATAATGATCTAGATTCAGCCCTTGCATCCATTAACCTCCTCCTAACAAGTGGCGGCAATTCATCATGCCAAGTTTTGCCTAGCTCATGTCTTTTGTGTATAAGAATCATAATCTTCCTCCTAATCTCCTCCAACATTCTTACTATTGGCATGCCTCTGACACTACCTATCCAATTATTGAAGGACTCGGTCATATTGTTTGTGACATGTGAGCACTTGGTTTGAGTGGGGAAGCAATGTTTAGCCCAACATGTCACAGGAATTTGTAACAGCCACCTATGAGCAGCAGGGCTGATGCTATTAATTTCAGCCATATGGTTGTTGAACTCTACTTGGTTTCCACTTCTACATGCTGCCCAAAATTCCTTTCTAAGCAAGATTCTTGGAAATTTCAGCTTAAAATTTGCGTATATGTGCCTACAACAGTACCTTCGCATAGCTCTAAGAAAAACCCTATCAAGTGCATTTAATATACCCTTTTGCCTATCGGTCATGAAACATAAACCCTCACCATCATTACAACCTATCTGATCATATAGTTTCTCCATAAAATAAACCCAAGAGTTAGTGTTTTTAGTTTCAACAACACACATGGCTAGTGGATATATGCCATAATTGGCATCTATGCTAACAGCCGACAGTAACACTCCTTTGTATAGACCTTTTAAATGACAACCATCTATACCTACGAACTGCCTACAGCCTTCAAAAAACCCCCTTCTACATGCATCAAAGAAAACAAAAAATTTTTTAAAGTGAGGATTCACCCCACCACCAAGCCAATCCTTTTCTAATGATACTGTCGAACCAGGATTTGAGTCTAAGATTGCATGCATGTACCTGAATCACTTAGTAAAACTAGCCTTGTGGTCTTGACCGAGAAGCTCCAAGGCTTTGTTCTTTGCTCTGTACAACCTCTGATTACAGCATTTGATCCCATAATTTCTGAACAATTCTGAGCCCAGCACGTCAATAGGGAGTTGTGTGTTGCCTCTGAACAAGTGTAAGAATGTGGCTGCAATCCATGTTGAAGTTGCCTCATAGTTCTCATTGTTTCTTTCACAGATATGTTCAGGCATATGAGTCTTGATCTGAAAATATTTCTTGTTCCAATTTGGGCTTGGGTGTATTCTCCAAGTGCATCCTGGAGCTGAACACTTTAATGTCACCCTACTCTTCTCATTCTTCACCCTTTTAAGTCTGAAACCATTCTTTATTGCGAACACTTTGACAACATTTTGAAACTCATCAACTGTCTTGAACAATTGGCCGACCTTAAGCACAATGTTACCACCATCAGGGGTGAACTCAAAGCCACCTGAATTTGCCTCATATCTACAGGCAGCAGCCTGAACATTTTCATCTTCATCATCTGAAGATGGCCCACTGTCATCACCAGATTCATAGCTATCCAATCCAGCATCCCACTCATCTACGTAGTCAGATTTAAACTCATCTTCACTCACATCAGATTCGAAATCATCCATATTATTTTCTCGATCAGGAACATTCACATTACTGCCGGGATTAATAGACTCACCAGCTGTATTGTCATTCTCTTTATCACCTTCAAGCACTACAACAGTAGAATTTGAACATCCACCACCAGCAATGATTTTAGCATTTAAATCCGGCAAAGCAAATTCATCTACCCCAGCTAAATCAAACCAATCCAGCTCAGTATCTTGTGAAACAGAGAACTGGTCAGGTGGAGCCTCTTCATTATCATTTTTCTCCAGCAAAACAGGTGCTGCATCTAACTCTGTTCTAATAATAAACATGGCCCATGAGTAACTCATTTTCTTCAGCTTTTTGAATGCATCTTGCAAGTCAGAATCAGTTTTCAGATGCATATTGGCTGTCTCCCATGGTAACATGACATCAACTTTGACTTCATTAGCATGCCTTACAGGTTTATCAAAACAAATATCTCTGACATCTTGCCACAACTTATTTAAGGTGTATTGCTCTGGAATTACTGTCGCTACATTAATTTTTTCACCAGCTACCACAGCCTCTATCTCCATGTAAACATGACTGCAAGTTATAAATAATAGCACATGGTAAGCAAATAACAACAAAATCGTAACTGGAATTGTATATTTATATAATAAGAAACAAATGTATATTTATATAAAATTAAGTCTATTCAGTTAGCTATGTAAATCTGGAAACGAACAGAATCTAGCTATGTACATCTGGAAACGAACAGAATCAATCTAGCTATGTAAATCTGGAAACGAACATAATCAACCTAGCTATGTAAATCTGGAAACGAACATAATCTACCTATGTAAATCTGAAAACGAACAGAACCTAAAAAGCTTCTTCTTTTGTCATGCAAACAAGCTGGTATTAAGTTCAATTATTAAGTTCACTAGATGAAATTTGTAAATTCATATTACTCATCAGTGGGGGGCTGATTTTGCCTTCTTGATTGTGACCCAAGTGCGAGATTCCACTGGTTATGGATTACACCCACAGCTTTGCTTGACCAAAAGGCAGCAATCCAAGCTTCATTTACCAGTCGAAGACTGGCCTAATTTTCAACTTGCTACCGACATAATTTTGAATAAATTCCAAGATTATTTGGTGGAATGATGTTAAGTTGGTCATTTTGCTATTTAAGATCAACTTTCTACTTATTGTTCATGGAATCTTTTCACGTTTTTTTCCAGTGGTGTCTATGATGTCATAGTCTACTATACTTTTTTTCTAAAGATTAATCCAATACAAAATAATTTTTTTTTTCTCTTGTAAATGTAGTTTTCACCATTTATTCTTTATGGATCAATTTATCAACCCGATAAACTACTCAAGACTTTTTCCATAGTTGAAGTAAGTGATTCCTTTGAGTCTTCCTTAAAAAAATAAATTTGGCTGATAAGTAAAAATTTACAGAAAAATAAATCTGTTAAGACAACTTTCAGTAAAAATTTACAGGAAAATTCATTGATTTTTTTTAAAGAAAAATAAAAAACTTCTCGAGAAAATAAACAATGTCTTTACTTCGCCAAAGAAAACCAACCGGAACCTCAAACGCCACAGAATCATACCCAAACATTTACCAAGAAGATGATAAGAAAAACAAAGAAATTGGTGGAAATTGAAACGAAAAACCCATTTTCATTTTTATTAACGCAAAATCATCACACTCATCTATTGCATTTGTTGCATCTGATTTATATCTTTAAATTGTAATAAATGAGGATTACATCTTTTTCGCACCAATTCCAGTTGCGATTGAAGGCGTTCGTCGCCGGAACTCAGTTCGTTGCGCACTTGGGCCACCACCAGAGCTCATCTCGTTACCTCTTTTTCGCACCAAATCCTTCAGCCAAATGAAGCTCTTCTTCACAGCTACATAAAGATGAAGATGTTGTTCGGTGTTGTTTACGTGAAAGAGGAGGCTAAGTGTAACATTCATTTTGCGAAAATTTTTATTTGCTTTTGTCCACTGGTTATTGCAGAGCACTGGTTAATAGAGCAAACTCTTACAATTTTCTCAGGCATCCATCTTCACAAAGCGGCACTTTTGAATTCTTTTGAATTTTAAAAGGCAATTTTACATATTTACCCTCACATACTGATGCCATACGTAACCGGATACTAACGGGAGGGGAGGTGGTTGTAATTACGTGGATATATTCTCTCTATGTGTCAATACGGTAAACCTCAGGGGAGGTCCTTAAAAATTACCCTTCTAGGAAGTGAATATTTGGGTTTCTGGGAAGTGAGATTCGTTATTCAAATATTTGTACTCTATTAATTGTTAAATAAACAATTATTCTTTCTTGCCTCCGTGGATGTAGGTTTAATTACCGAGCCACGTAATTCTTGAGTCCTTTATTTTTCTATAATTATTTGGTGCGCTTGATTTCACACTCCGCGCACAACATAAAATTGATACTAAGCATTTAAAAAAATCTACCCAGTAATATGTGTATATATATAAATATACATGTATACACACACACACACACATATACATATATATACAAATTATAAAGAGATTTTGAATGAACCTTGCAACAGAGTGAACATAAATAATTATTCCCTTGCAGCCTAGCTGAACAGCCATTGCATTTATTGGAGGCGGATTCTCTAAAATATGCTTCTGGCCTTTGGTTTATGTAGCACTTTTTCACCATCTTGTTGGTATGTCTGAAGAGAAAACATATGAAGCTTATTTGTAAGAAAGTGGGCAGATATAAATGTGGTTTCATCAGTCATATGCTCATGTGTGGATACCGAACTTGAGCTAAGATCAAAATTGTATGCCATAGCCCAATTCGGATTTTGCAAAATTCGGATGTTTGCACATGAGCATTATTATGTAGTTCAGAATAGTACTACGTTGGCAAATACAAGAATTTTTGAAGAACATATTCAATGAAGAAGAAATAAATGAGATTGCAATTCAAGCTTTGACTTTTTACGTGGATATGTCCACAATCAATAAACTCGTCAGCTTCAACCAACCGTACAACGCTCTTTCCGCCAGATGTGCGGATCTGAAATATTAAAGATTTACAAAACAAATACATAAGTAAGTAAATCATGCAGATGGTTTTAAAAATTGCATAATCTAATAAATTTAATTCAATTAATATTTATTTATTCACGTGAACCTTTAAGAGGTGATGAGTACTTTTGTGATCGGACAAGCATTTTTCACATATACTGGCGCAACAATTCAAACATTATATGTTCCTTTGTTTAACAGCCTTTCCATGATTGCAATTTTGAAAGCTTCTCTCTTGGAAAAGAGTCAAAAGACCTTGGAGCCACTGGGGTTGATTCCCTGCCTGAAAACACGATCGAAATACAATTGATGTTATTAACTGATAAAATTAAATAACAAAAATTTCGAGTCCTAATAAACAAACGAAGTTGGATTCAATATGCTAATCACCCTTGACACTAGATTATTAAAAGATCAGCACAACTATATGATCAAAGCTGAGTCTAAATTCTAAACAAAAAGTGAAAATTAAAGAAAAGACCGACCATAATTATCTTTTGATGCGGAGAGTGTATATTTTTTAGAGCGAGAGGAGTGTTAGTAAAGAGAATTACACAAGAGTCTAAGAGAATTAACCATTTTATATATGTATGTGTCCTATTCGTCTCGTATTGCTGTCCGAAAAATTCTAGCACTGTTTTAATTAATTAATGTGATAGGTTTAATGAACAGAAAAAAAAAGCACGCAGGCAGATTAATTTCTGTTTTAGCAACTATAATAGGAAACATTTGAGTCTTATTTGGGTAGTGTTTGTATCTTAATTAACGCAATCACTGTTTTGTTGCCTACTCTAGTGTTAGATGAGGAAACTTCAGAAAGAATAAAAGTGGAAAAAATAAATTGAAATGAGTTAATGGGAAACAAATGATACATGCACCAAGTTGATTTGGATTAATTAATTTTTGACATCTATAATTAATTATAGGGCAAGGTTAGTTGAACCCACTAAATCCCTCTCTACACTTATATAAAAGGTATATTTATTTTTAAATTTTTAGAATGTCAGAATTATTATTCATTTTTTCCTTTCTTTTACAGATGCATATTCTCTCTCTAATATAACATCTTGTAAACTAAATTCTCACTCACACTCTAACATGGATATTGATTCTTAATCTTTCTTATTAGATCATATTATATAATAGTTTGAATTATTTTGAATTTTACATAAAATGATTTTAACTTTAAACTAATGCATGATATATATTTTATTAATTGTAAAATTTATTTAAACCAAAGATTTATTTAAATTTTTATAATAAATACAAATATATTAATGAAATAAATATGATAATTTATATTTTCAAAAGTATTTCAAATATTAATTTTTTAATATTATTAGTCTACAAGATAGAGTAAATTATCTATAGCACACTTTTATATTTATTAAAAATTTTAAGGCTATTTTTTACTTACTATATTTAAAGAATATTAATTGGTCAAAATTAAGTCTTGGTGTCTATTATTGAAATTGGGGTTCTCCATTACCATTTTCCCAAACCTCAGAGGCTTAACTATCTTTTACCCTTAACTTGTGTTACATATTATGGAATTGATTTTACCAAAATGATATACACCGAAAGATTCTATTAGGTTTCTATTTGTATATACATGCGCTATATATATAAACTCACAACAATAAAAACTCTTTTCATCAGGTGTATCAAATATGGGGACTTTAGAAATAATAAAAATAATAATGTTGTAATACAGTAAATGATAAGTTAATAACCTTAAGTAAATAATAAAATTATGTGGTCCCAACTTCGGCCTATTTGAAAAATTACTAATTTCGATAAAAGCATAAGATAATAACTTTTTATCCTAAAGCAACAAACCTAAAGCAACAAACCTAAAGCAACAAAAGTAAACACACAGATAATTCATGATTCAAACCAATGCTTGATACTCTCTTCATCAATTCTTTTGGTTACTCTATTTGTGTTTCATAGTCATAAACTTATAATTTTTTTTGCCTAGCCCCAAGGGCTTAATTGTCATGTAATTTTTACATAATTTTATTTGATTGGTTATTTAAGTTTAAATCTTGAGAAGATATAAAAATCATCATTTTACCCATCTAAAGCCTAAACTTATATACATATATAAAATTAAAAGAAAAAACTTGTTTAGTGTTGAAATGAGTTTTTCTTATATAACTTTCTATAGAGGGATTTACCTTAGTGACGATGTGGAAATATACGAATTTGATTAATAAGAGAAACAAAGCTTCTCGATAATGAACGTTTTATTGAAAAAGATTGAATTAACAAAACTAGGGTTTTGGGCCCCTTACATAGTAACCCTAAACATCGCAAATTTATCAAAATAGACAAATCTAAAATATTAATTTATATTAAGATTTTCCTATTCTAAATAGGAAAAACAAAATAAACGATACCCAAATTTGATTTCTAAAAAAATTAAAAAAGAAAGAAAAATAGGAAAATATCTTGAAACTGAAAAACAGCCAAGAAAAAGTAGAATTTTTAGCTCAAGCACGGACCAAAAAGGAGCAATCTATTTGTGGCTTTGTTCGTCTGGTCGCAAACTTCGAAACGATATATTATATGCATAAAACGAACACATGTAACCCAAGTTATAACCTCTAGAAGGTACCCTACTCGTCTCATGCAACCATCCTACATCACTTAGCCAACCAAGTACCCATACTTTGGATCATGGTCTTCGGTTTCTAAGACAAACTTGTGCACTTAACTTGAATGGTTTAATTTTATGATGCTGATTAGGGTGGGTGTTTTGGTCAGACTCGATAAAGTATGAGCACACACCAAAAGGGTGCAATCTATTTTGGGTTTTGTTCCTCTTGTCTCAAACTTCAAAATAATATATTATATGCCCAAAATGAACACTTGTAACCTAAGTTATGACCTTCGGAATGCACCTTATTCATCTCTCGCAACCATCCTACCTCACTTATCCAACTAAGTACACATACTTTGGATCATGATCTTCGTTTTCTAAGATGAAGTTGTACACTTAACTTGAATGGTTTAATTTTGTGATGCTGACTGGGGCGGGTGTTTTGATCAGACATGATGAAGTACAATGAGATTTTGTATCTTTCTCAATGCAAACTGTATCTCATGGTGTGCTAAGAAGCAGCCCACTGTATAAAGTGTAGATCACTTACTTTCACACCAGTTGAGCTCACATGGCTAACCTTCATATTCTTCGTGTTTTGTGATAATATAAGTGTGTTACACACATATGACAGTAAATCCAGTCTTGCATGCGCGGTCTATGAAATATAAGTGTGCAACCCAAGAGGGGCGGTGAATTGAGATTTTTAAAATTAAGCTAAGCAAATCACACAAAAATTTAATCTAATGCCTTAATGGAATCAAAAACAATAAATTCAATAAAGCACAATAGTAAATGAGTAAGGGAAGAGAGAGCAAACACAATAATTTTTACGTGATTCGGCAATCCCCGCCTACGTCCATGCCTCCAAGCTCACCGGGCTTGAGGATTTCACTAAGCAAGCCTCCAAGGCTTCAAATGCTTACAATTGACTTCCAAGGTGTCAATGGACCTTCACAACAAGAGATTATCCCCAATCTCTTAACCCAAGTGTATCCTAACACTTACAATCTTTTAACTTGATTTTACAAAAAGGATTACAAATGAATCTCTCTCACACAATGTGTTTGATCACAAGTGAAAGCTCAATGTGTGAATGAATGAGATTAATACAAGGATTTAAAGCTCAATGAAAGTTGTATTCTCAATATTTTGCTCAATGATAATCGTTGGAATTCTTCTTGTTTGAATTTGAATGAGCTTATTTATAGATGGAGCTGAAAACTAGCCGTTATTGATTTCTGCACACTGTCGGATCACCGTTAACTAGATGTCGGATCGCCGTTTGACTGGTCAATATGACCGTTGGGCTGATTTTTAAATTGTCGGATCGCCGTTATCTAGATGTCGAATCACCGTTTAAATCCAGAGGTTAATCTTCAGTTCTGTTAAATATCGGCGAGTCGTTTATCAAAATTGTCGGATCGCCGTTTTCTACAGTAACTGCTATAGTGAACTATTTTATAAAATAACAGTTTGACCCTAAAACTTTATATAACTGTACTATGACCCAAAACGTTATACATTTAACTAATAAGTCCAATTTCAGAATTTCTAAGTAATGCTTTGTTGATCCCAAAACCTTCTGAAATAATGGTATAGCCCAAAATGGTATGACACTTTTCAAATAAGTCATTCTCCAAAATTTCAAGTAATACTTGTTTATTGCAAAGTTTTTAAAATTCTTTCAATTAAACCATAAACTTTGAAAAATAACCAATTTCATAAAATCATTTTTCCATTAAATATGAAACATTTATAATGTGAAAATAATGATTTATTTAAAAAGAATAAAAACAATCAATTTCATAAAATCATTTTTCTATTAAATATAAAACCTTTAAAATGTGAAAATAATAATTTATTTAAAATGTATAAAAAATAATTTGATCGTAAAAGATTAATCATTCTTAATCTTGTTTGTTATCATCAAAATCAATATTATGGAAACATATATGTTCACAGTCTAAACATAATGAGATGGACTATCATTTTCGTATAAGGTTAGCCATGTTGATATTTTGATAAGAGATTTAAGGAACTCCTACCGCATTCAAGATGCACTGTTTTGGATTTCCTCAATGAAGATTCATATAATCTCTTTGTTTGCTTTACTTTTTGTTTTCTTTATATCCTTGTGGGTCTTTTGATGGAATAACTCTCACCACGTATTCATCTTTTTATTTTTGAATTTATCGAAGCATAGGGTTTACAGGATTCAATTTTCAGTAATTAAGTCAAACCACATAATTGACCAAAAATTGATAACTCAAATAAATACTCATTACTAATAATAATAAGTTTCGAAAACCTAAAAAAAAAAACACCCTTCACTGGAAATTTAAATGTCTAATGAAGAGAAAAAAAAATAATTGAAGAATTTGATGATGCATGCAGTGCAAGTTATGGCATATTCAATCTATTCAGAAACCATTTGGCGTTGCGATAATTGGATGGAGCTGACATGCTAGGATTAACCTGTAATTAAAGATAGATAAATATTAGAGTTAGAATAAAATAATTTAACTAAAGTGAAATTCATTAATTAATTAACAAACCTTGCAATCGATTGAACAAAAGGAATTATGATGCTCAAGCGTCGCATCGCAGCCGTCACGTTCACAATTATTGCCTGCATAACTTGTCTGTGGCCTTTGCTTAATAAATAACACTTGGGCACCATTATGGACGCGTGGCTAAAGAGTAACATAGATTTAGAACACATAAATGTATAAAGCGAGGAAATTGAGGAAAAAAAGTTTTTTTTTTTAAAGTGAGTAAATATTTAATGACAAATTATTAAAAATGAAATTAATATAATCATTATTTTTGGACCGTATGAAAAACTTTTTTATTAAAATAATACTCTTTTTTTTCTTCTTTTTTTAAAGTATTGTAATAAAGAGAAAAGAATAATAGAAAGTCATGGTTTATGAATATCACATACGTAGAAATAGCATGACAACTACAATCAAGCAACTCGTTGGTATTGTCCAACTTTGATTTCTACCAGTGCCATATGTGAAAATCTGAAATATTAAAAATTGATGTAAAGCAATATCAAGGCAAAATAAAAGATCATAATAGTACAGAATCATTAAGTATAGATAGTAACCTTTAAGAGTCGATGATTCGCATAATCATCGCAATCTTTACAAATACAAATTCGACATTCGAAACAAAAAAGGTTCTTATGTTTTCGATTATGACCTTGCTCTTCACAATGCTCGTCGAATCTTCCTTTAAGAAGAGCGGTTAGCCAACGAGGTACAATTACAACATTGTCCTGAAAAACATGGAAAATATTAATACAGCTAAAATTAACCTAAATTATAAGAAACAACTAAAGATATAAAAATTAAAGCCAACCATTGTTTTCTTGGTAGGGATTCTAGCAAGAGAATAACTTTTGCAAGAGGAGAGGAGTGCTGACCAGCTAGCTAGAAAGAGTATAATTGCAATGAATCAAATAGAGAAGAAATTCGAACTATTTAAAGAGATGAATGTGCCGTATTTATGTCGTGTTTGTGTGACTTAATAGGTCGTATTATATTGCAAAAAGGGAAAGAAGTTGAAGTCATCTACACCAAAGCCAAAATCTCATTCTCCTTCTTCATCAAAAACTACATCTCGATTGATCATGGTCTTCCCATTGTTTGGATTGTAAAGCTTGTATCCTTTGGAGTTGTTGTCATAGCCGATGAAGATGAACTTCTCACTTTTGTCATCTAGCTTGGCTCTACTCTCGTCCGATACATGTACATGGGCAATGCTTCTGAAAACTCTTAGATGGGTGATGCCGGGTTTTCTTCCACCCCAAGCTTCTTGTGGCGTCTTGCTCCACACACTTCTTGTTGGAGATCGATTGGATAAGTAGACTGCACATGCAACAGCTTCAGCCCAAAATTAATTAGGTAGCCTCTTACTCTTAAGCATGCTTCTTGCCATGTTGAGGATGGTTCTGTTCTTCCTTTCTGCAATGCCATTTTGTTGAGAGGATCTTGGAATTTTCAAAGGGTGTCCAATTCCATTTGCTTCACAAAACTCTAAAAATTTTTGGAAGTGAACTCTCCACCTCGATCAGATCTCATGGCTTTAATTGGGTATCAACTTCTTTTTCCACTGCAGCTTTAAACTTCTTGAAAGCTTCAAAGACTTATGGTTTCTGCTTCAAAAAATACACCCAAGTTTTTCTTGAAAAATCATCTATGAAGAGAAGGAAGCAATTACTTTTACTAAGGGAGTTTGGCTTGAATGGACCGCACACATCAGTATGAATGAGCTCGAGTGGCTTCTAAGCTCTTGAGTTTGACTCCTTTGAAAAGCGCTTTCTGAACTGGTTGCCAAGTAATCATCCTTCACAAAGTTGATCAGGGTGATTAATATATGGTAAGCCTTTCACCATGTTTTTCTTGAAAAGTAGCTCAAATCCTCCAAAGTTGAGATGTCCATATTGAAGATGCCAAATACAAGATGGATCTTTGTGATAGGTTTTAAGACATTTTGCAACATCATTTTGAATATTTAAAGGAAACATTCTATTTTTCGACATTTTCACCTTTGTAATTAGATTTCCTTTGTCATCTCTTAGGAAAAGACTATAATCTTTTAAGTGAATATCATAGCCTTTTTCTAAAAGTTGACCCAAACTAAGGATGTTGCTTTTCATATTGGGCACATAGTAAACATTCGAAATTATTTGGTGACTACCATCTTTTGCACGAAAAAGAATGTTACCTCTACCCTTCACTGGTACTTTTGAATCATCTCCAAAAGCGACACTGCCATTCACAGATTCACTTAGTTGCACAAACATGCTTCTATTTTCACTCATTTGATTGCTAGCACCTGTGTCAAGATACCATGTATTTTCTTAACCTCCACTTGTGTCATTGCGTGCTAGTAAAATGGTGTCATCTTCACAATTTTTCTCTTCAACATAATTCACTCTCTCATCAACTCTGGTACTTGGAGCTCTACATTCTGAAGCATAATGCCCAAGCTTTTGAAAATTATAGCATTGTACTTGGAATTTGTCATACCTTGATCTTGGATTGCCTCTACCTCGTCCTCTGATTGAGCTTTCTCCTTTGGCATAATTGGGGTTGTTGTTGTTATTGAAATTCCAACCTCATCCATGACCACGACCTCTACCTCGTCCTCGACCTCTACCTCAGACATAGTGTCTTCTCTCGTTGTCGAAGCTTTCTTCTCTTTTCTTTGGATTGACTTCCATCTTGAGAAGTTGTTCTTCGATTCCTTGCTTTTATTTTTAGTTTTTCTTTATAGGCTTGCAACCTTCCTTGAAGTTGCTCAATCGTCATATCCTCCAAATCTCTTGTTTCTTCAATTGTCACAATAATATGGTCAAACTTCGAGTCTACTGATCGAAGTATCTTTTCAATGATCCTTACCTCTTTTAACCCCTCACCATTTCTTTTTAATTCATTGGAAATGGTCACAACCCGAGTAAAGTAGTCAGAAATTGACTCTGATACCTTCATTTGTAAGGACTCAAATTCTTCTCGTAATGTTTGGAGACGAACCTTCTTAACCTATTCCGCTCCTTTGTAAGAGGTCTCTAGTTTCTCTCATGCTTCTTTTGAGGAGGTTGTACCAGCAATCTCCTCAAAGCATCTTCATCTAATGATTGAAAGATGAGATACTTTGCTTTATTCACTTTCTTCTTCAAGTCTTTTAAATTCTCCTTCTGTGCCGCAGTTAAAGTGTCTTCATTTTCTGGCACAATCAAACTTTTCTCCATGACATCCCATACGTCATGTGCACCCAATAGAGACTTCATTTTAATACTCCAATTGTCAAACTTACTTCCCTTTAATTGAGGAACTTGAAACGACATCATGCCACCATTTGCCATAGCTCACAAATTGAGTGAAAATTTTGAGATTCTAAATGAACGGATGGATCCGGCACATTGAAAAACTTTGAAAAGGACTCGAGTCAACTTTTGGTCAACGGTCAATGCCGGTCAAACCTTGGATTCGGTTACTTGGCATGGCTTTACATTACTATCATAAACGGATTCTCCGTATGCTTGGCCAGATTATTGGGAATGTATTTAGAATTGATTATAATACAGAATCGGCTTCAAGCGGTAAATTTGCTCGTATTGCTGTCGAAGTCCCCCTAAACAAACCCCTTGTGTCCCAATTCTTCCTAGATGGTAAAATCCAAAAAATGGAGTATGAGAGCCTCCCAAACATTTGCTTCCATTGCGGTAAGTATGGGCATACTAGTGCGCTATGTCCTGATCATCCTAGAGCTAATGATAATTCGGGTGTTCTGGCCAGTGATGCAGCTGAGAATATCTCCGGCAATAACCCGATACATAGCACGACGGACCCCTCCTGTGGCAACCCTAAATTTGGTCCGTGGATGGTGGTGACTAAGAAAGGAAGATTTTGAGTTGATAAGAAAAGGGCGATTGAGAGGGATTCTGATCGTAGTAACTGGAATAATTTTGGTAATGGATCCCGTTTTGAGGCGCTGGCGAACGTTAATGAGGAGAGGTTACCGTCAGAAACCAACAAAGAATCCTCCACTGCCTTTTCAGAAAGTCAACAAATAGGCCCTTCCAAACCGAGACACTCCAAGTCCACTAAAAAAGCCAACCCAAGAAATAATGTCCTTAGTCCCTCAAATCAACATTTTGTGACACGTGTTTTGCGTGAGAACAATGCCTCCAATCATAATCCCACTGCAGCAAACAACCGAACTATAGAAAATCCCCAACCCACCCCCATGCAAACCCTTTCCATTTCACGTAGCCCCCATGCGAACCCTCTCCAACCCACGTAATTCCCATGCAAAACATAATTCCCTTCCAGACTCCTATATTATCACCTCTAGCTTAAACCCGCTCTACCATTCAGCGCTCTCTTTTGCAACCGAAACAACCCAGAACACAAACACTTTACTTCCTGAATCCCCTGGTACTGAGAACCCTCTGACTAACCTCAACCGACCAACTGAGCCTGATGGTAAACCCCCTGATACTGGTACCATTAACAATATGGTGCACATGGATGATGATGAGGATGATAGTGAATATATGGGGGATAGTAACGAAAGAGACTGAGTCATCGGATGGGGATGTTTTTTTAGAAGATGTGAATACTATGGAGACGGTGGATGAGGCGGTGGAGCCGATTGTGTAAGACTTTCTCTTTTATATTTATTTATAAATGTCCGTGTCCATCATGTTTTGGAACGTGCAGGGTGCTGCCTCAAAGTCTTTTTATAGAACTTTTGTATACTTCTGTAAGAATTACAACCCTTCAATGGTTGTTATCCTGGAACCCAGAATAAGTATTCTGAAAGCTGATCATTTTATTAAGAAGAGTGGTTTTGATAGATCACATAGGGTGGAGGCCATTGGTTTCTCCGGGGGGATATGGCTACTATGGAAGGAAATCTTTGAGGTGGGAATTATTATGAATAATAAACAATTTGTTCATTTTAAAATCACTAAGAATAATGGTCTTTTGTCTTGGGTTACTGCTGTCTATGCTAGCCCGGTACCTAATGTCCGAAGATTTCTTTGGAACTACCTTGGGCAACTTGTAAAATCTATCAAGGCTCCTTGGCTGGTGGGCGGTGATTTTAATTCTATATTATATATTTCAGAAAGGAGAGGGGACTCTACATATAGTACTGGTGTTTGCAGTTTATTTAATCATCGGTTCCATTCCAACCGACTCTATGACCTCCAATATAAGGGTCCTCACTTTGCTTGGTCCCGTGGTAATTTATCTAATCGGTTGGATAGAGCTGTTCGTAATGAGGACTGGCTGACTAAGTACGCTGATAGTTCGGTGCTTCACTTTCCGAAAATTGGTTCAGACCATAGACCTATTTTGGTGCGTTCTGAAAAGGCTATAAGAAGGGTCAGGGATAATCTACCCTTTCGTTTCCTCACAGCATGGCTAACTCATAGAGATTTCTTTTCTGCAGGCGGTTGAGTTTCTTACTTATAAAATCTCACAGTGGAACAAAAACTCTTTTGGCAACATTTTCCGCAGGAAGCAGAGGATCTTAGCTCGCATTGGGGGTATTCAATGCAAACCGTATCTCAGGGTGTGCTAAGAAGCAGCCCACTGTATAAAGTGTAGATCACTTACCTTCACAACAGTTGAGCTCACATGGCTAACCTTCCTATTCTTCGTGTTTTGTGATAATATAAGTGCGTTACACACACATATGACAGTAAAACAGTCTTGCATTCGCGGTCTAAACATAATGAGATGGATTATCATTTTCGTATAAGCTGTTGTAACATTGCAAATATTTTGATAAGAGATTTAAGGAACTCCTACCGCATTCAAGATGCACTGTTTTGGATTTCCTCAATGAAGATTTATGAAATCTCTTTGTTTGCTTTACTTTTTGTTTTTTTTATATCCTTATGGGTCTTTTGATGGAATAACTCTCACCACTTATTCATCTTTTTATTTTTGAATTTAACTAAGCTTAGGGTTTACAGAAACCAATTTTCAGTAATTAAGTCAAACCACATAATTAACCAAAGATTGATAACTCAAATAAATACTCGTTACTAATAATAAGAAGTTTCGAAAACTCAAAAAAAAAAAGCGTCCTTCACTAAAAATTTAAATGTCTAATGAAGGGGAAAAAAACAATTGAAGAATTTGATGATGCATGCAATGCAAGCTATGGCAGATTCACTCTGTTTAGAAGCCATCTGGTGTAGCGATAATTGGATGGAGTTGACATGATCTGATTAACCTATCATTAAAGACAGATAAATATTAGAATCAGAATAAAATAATTTAACTAAAGTGAAATTAATTAATTAATTAATTAACTAACCTTGCAATCGATTGAACAAAAGGAATTATGATGTTCAAGCGTTGCATCGCAGCCGTCACGTTCACAATGATTAGACGAAAAAGATTCGATAAGCTATTCTTATTCCATAGCACTTTGGTGCCAAATAATATGAATTGTTTTTGTTATTCTAATTGATTTGATAGTGAATTCTTGTAAATTTCAGTTGTATTGTCAAACTGGATTATGTTTATAACATAGCAGTCTCCTTCCAAATCCAGCTGGGCGTATAATGTTAACCTAGGAAAGCCATTTAATTTTTAATAGTATAACACTTTTTTTATTCTCTTTTTGTCTCAAATGCATAGTTGATTAGTGTTAAAAATTGTTTAATTATGAAGCAGATAATGTTATTTTGTACTTATGTTATAATTTATATTTGTGTTTATGGAATATATTAGGAATTATTAATTATGTATTAAATATATCTAATTTTGTGTATTTTTGTGTATTTATTAGGTAAAATATTAATTTCACGTAATTCGAGACTCCAAACAAATAAACGGAGGTCAAATTTGGATTCCGCAAGTTTGAAAACCTTAAGATTAGTTAAGATCGGCTTAAAATTGACCTTGTGTAAAAAGAGTTGACTTTTTCGCTTGACCGAGCACTGATTGGATGATGAAATGAGCTTACAGTAGATTTGAGTGCATGGGATAGCAGGCAATTTTGACTAAATATCAACCGTTCATGATTTAATGGCCATGATTGTGCCACGTGGCAATGGTTGGTGAAGCAAGTGTAGGATCCGAATTTTTATATTCGGGTCGACCCGATCCACCCATTAATCCGCCAAATCTCAACCGTTCTTTGGCCAAATCGGACGAGTCAAACAATGCCACGTGTGATGTTGACTTTTGAAGTTTGACCAGCCGTTGGATCTTGATCTAATGGTTGTGAGTAGCGCATGCATGAAACTTATGATGGACTGCAAAATACTGGATTATGAATTTATTTTTCTATAAATAGAGGCTCATTTTTATGTTTTTAATGATCTCTCTACATCTCTCTTCTTCTCAAATTCTCTCCATCTCCCTGTAATCTTGATTTTCAAGTATGCTTTTAATATTTTGTATAATTATTTTTATAAATAAATTTAGTTTTATTTTCAATTTTAGTTGTTTTTATTACTTTTAATTATAAGTAATTTAATATTAATAAATCATTTTATTTCAATTATGCTCAACTAAATAATAATAGTTAGGGTGAGGTGAAACTCGTAGGAAATAAATATGATTTAATCAAATTCTATTTTTACTTCTATAAATTAAATTATTTTCTATTTAATTTTATACATATTTTATATTTTGAAATTTTGATTTATTGTAAACAAACAAGGGAGTTTGGCACAATAAATTCTTCATCCATCATAAAATTAAAGGGAAAATAATAATAATTTATATAATTAATATTTTGGGTAATAAATCTTAAAAAAAGCAAAAAGAATTTATTAAATTTTATTTACTACTAAGAGTGGATCCACAACTCTAACTAGTTCAATTTCAAAGTTTTATTTAAATTAAGTTGTTTATATTTAAGTTTTATTTAAATTTTTAGATAAATAAAATAAACAAATTAAATCTTTTCTCTGTGGATCAACCTCGGACTCACCGAGCTATAATACAACAAGACACTCTTATACTTGGGAGTTAAAAATTACTTTTAAGTTGTGTTAATAGTCATTGATAAAACCTAAAAACGTATTTCTTTTATCCTCTTGCAACTATCCATGCCGCCATAGTAATTAAAAACTAACATCTGTGAATTATTAATTAGAGCCAACATTGAATTGTGAGAACATGAACTTTATTACTCAGATGAAATTTGTATCTTGTTACTTTAAATTTTTTTGTTCTCTTCAATTGAACTTCTTATTTGATGTAAAGTTTTTATATGGATTACTCAATTTTTTTTAGTTTCTAAGTTTCCAATCTCTTCTTGTATTTGGGGAAATAAAATTTCTCAGTATTAAAATGAATATACTTTTGTAGTATTCCATTTAGAGCTCATGTGTCAACGTCTAAAGCAAGTATATGTATGTTGAGCTCTTTTGGAATGACTTGAACACTTCAACAAGATCAGCATCTTAAGTGTTATCCATGATATAGAATATAGCACTTATATGCTAATTTAAAATTAAAAATCAATATTTACGAACAAGCTGTAAGTTACTTGCTATATTTCAATTAATTAAACCCTATGAGATTACCACTATCTAATATTCATTGATATTTTTTATTATTTGTGCTCTTACTACTAATGAGTTACTCAATCTTCTAGAAGCTTATAGTCCAGAGCCAAATCCCAAGACTCTTGCGTTGGATTGGTCGATTGATGATGGTAGTAGTAGTAAGAAGTACAAATTATATCTAACTCTCTGTTTTTAAATATTTTCTGTTGCTGTGTTCAGGTGATGTCTTCTAAACTCTACTTTTTTCCTACAAGACATTGATGATAATGTCTCATTGAGGTTAAGAGGAGGGAATAATTGACAATTGTGCAATAAATATTAGTTGTGTTCTTGTATTTTTGCTAACTTTTTCTAAATTTTTGGGTCAAAAATAGACGAATATAGTGTTTAGTTACTCTAGACATACATCTTGATACGCATCTTCTTAGATTTTGAGTCTAAATAAAAAAATAAAATAAAAAACAAAATTTTGAATTCTCCATTCTAATATTATTGAGTGCCCTTTTTTGTCTACCTTGGCCATCTTGACAGATTCAATAGATTAGTCTAGACACACATGACAGATGGTGGTGGTAAGTTAAGATTTTGTACTACCTAATCTTTTCATTTCATTCGTAAGCAACAACCAGAGGTAGTAGAACTTACCCCCCCCCCCAAAAAAAAAGAGAAAGAAAAAAAGAAAAGAGACACTCTCACTTACTAACAAGGTCTCCTGCCTAAGCAAGCGAAGGGTATTCGTGTAAAATGGTGAGGGTTGATCAAGCTTATGTAAACTCTTACTTAGTAACTGGGCCTCCTGCCTAAGCAAGCAGAAGGTGTTTGCAAAAAATGTTGAGAGTTTGATTTGTCCAACCCAACTCTTTCTTAATACTCGGGCCTTATTCCTAAGCAACCAGAGATTGTTCACGTAAAACAATTAGAGTTGGTTAGAAATATATTATAAATAAACTTGCTACCTAAGAAAAATTCCTTCAATGAAGTGGTAAGAACGAAAATATCACTTTATTTTAACCAAACCCCATAATCATTATGTCAAAGATCACTGCACACGAAAGAAGTTTTGCTGAATTGATGATTGATGGTTGAGTGGTGAAGGGGAAGAATAGAATTTCGAAGAGTTCATTTATTTGGTAAACAGATTTTAATTTGATTTCGATTTTATAGCTTATTGCTATGGTCTAGCAATAAGCTTTTTGAAGGGTGTGTTGAGGGATAAAGAATACATATTTACAGAAGGTTAAATCATTATTTTGCACTCCAAGCCTCACTAACAATTATACTTTTATATATTTAAGTCCTTTAAACTTTAATTTTGTGTGTATTGTTATAATTTTATGTATTTCAAGGGTATTTTGGATATTTCATGATTAATGAGAAGTTAGACAGCAAAATGGATAGCATTTTTGAGCTCAGAACAACTAAACACCGTAGGAAGGGCATAAAGGGTAAAATTATTTTGAGATTTTAGTGGAGCCCAACTAGCGTGCCATTGACTAGCTAACGTGGCCCTAACCAGATGATGTGACAGTAGCTTATTGGACCGAAAAATGCTAATGTGGCATGAACCAATGACATGATGTTGACCGATGATATGGCAGTATGCCAATATCTTATTGTACCGAAAAATGTTGAAGTGGTGTTGATTGATGATGTGGCAGCATGTTATTGAACCTGATTATATGTTTAAACCAATTTGATCTTGCCACGGCACAATCTTGAGTATCCAAATTGTTTTCATCCGATGTCCATAATTCACTCATTGCATCTATAAATAAAGGGCTCCCCCTAATTTGACAACGTTGAATATAAATTTGAGCTCCATTTTTCCTAATTCTCTCTTCATCTTGTATATTCTACATTTTTTAATAAAATTATCATTTTACCCTAGTTCAATTATGAGTGGATAATTTAATTTCAAGTTTTGATTGAAGATGAAGCCTCAACATGATCCATAGGTTTAATTTGATAAGTTTATTTTATTTTCCTCTCTAATTTATGTGGCTGTTCTGACTCATTGTCAACAAACAGTGTATCTTATCTAGATTTAGCATGGTATATCAGCTCCCTAGTGATAGATCATTACTGTCCGACACAATAAGCACTTTACACCATATTTATTAGAAAGAAAATATCCTCCAGTAATTGTGGGTTTTCTTGACTCAATGTTGACCAAGAGTGCATCTAATTTATTTATTAAATGGTATTGTCACGCTGTCGATCGAAAGATTATTATCGTCTAGTCAATGTGTACTTGACACCACACGATTGAAATACAATTGATGTTATTAACTGATAAAATTAAATAACAAAAATTTCGAGTCCTAATAAACAAACGAAGTTTGATTCAATATGCTAATCACCCTTGACACGAGATTATTAAAAGATCAGCACAACTAAATGATCAAAGCTGAATCTAAATTCTAAACAAAAAATGAAAATTAAAGAAAAGACCGACCATAATTATCTTTTGATGCGGAGACTGTATATTTTTTAGGGAGAGAGGGGTGTTAGTAAAGAGAATTACACAAGAGTCAAAGAGAATTGAGCATTTTATATATGTATGTGTCTTATTTGTGTCGTATTGCTGGCCGGAAAATTCTAGCACTGCTTTAATTAATTAATGTGATAGGTTTAATGAACAAGAAAAAAAAAGCACGCGGGTAGATTAATTTCTATTTTAGCAACTATAATAGGAAACGTTTGAGTCTTATTTTGTTGCCTACTCTAGTGTTAGATGAGGAAACTTCAAAACAATAAAAGTGGAAAAATAAATTGCAATGAGTTAATGGGAAACAAATAATACATGCACCAAGTTGATTTGGATTAATTAATTTTCGACATCTATAATTAATTATAGGGTAGGGTTAGTTGAACCCACAAAATTCCTCTCTACACATGTATAAAAGATATATTTATTTTTAAATTTTTAAAATTTTAGAATGTCAGAATTAGTATTTATTTTTTTCTTTCTTTTACAGATGCATATTTTCTCTCTCTAATATGACATCTTGTAAACTAAATTCTCACTTACACTCTAACATGGATATTGATTCTTAATCTTTCTTATTAGATCATAATTGCATTTTTCAATAAATCATTACTGCATTTGAATTATTGAAGTAAAACTCTCCTGGAGCTCAGCCATATGCATATCTACGCTGGGACCATCATGTATTATCATCCATGTTCTTCAATAAGGTCAATGTATGCCGATGTCATTCGAATCAAGATTTTCATTTTCAAAGATTTTACGTATTACATGGCCTGTAAACGTTTTTTTTAAATTTATTTTTTATCGTGGATTTTGTTTTGTTTTTAATTGATGATGGCCAATAGAAAATTTGAATTTACCAATTTTTGACAAACGAATTTATCAACTTTTGACAGAAACATTAAACATTCACATGCAATTGAACTTTGAATGAAGAAAATATGTGAGGAATAGGAAGAGAAAGAGAACACATTGTTCATTCGGTAATTCCACAAAAATTTCATAAATAATAAAATTTTTATAAAAAAGTGGTTCTAAAAATGAAATTTTTGGGTTCAAATAGGCTCACTCTTAATTATAGGAGAAAGCATAACTACACCCATAAAGTTTAAGAAAATGGTCAAACAAACTCCTAATTTTCAATAAAGGAATCCTTCTTTGCTATAATATCCTTTGGCGCTAATTAACCACAAAAAAATGACTCAATGTTTTCTAAAAATAGAAATATAATATTAAAATGAATGTAATAATATATACATTTTAAAATAATTTCAACATTAAAAAATTATTTAATATTTTACAATCTATTAGACATATTCTATTATATTAAAGTAAATTTTATACAAATGGAAACATAATATTAAAATATTATATAATAGTTTGAATTATTTTGAATTTTACATAAAATAATTTTAACTTTAAACTAATGCATGAGATATATTTTATTAATTGTAAAATTTATTTAAACCAAAGATTTATTTAAAATCTTTATAATAAATACAAATATATTAATGAAATAAATATATTAATTTATATTTTCAAAATTATTTCACATATTATTTTTTTACTATTATTAGTCTACTAGATAGAGTAAATTATATATAGCACACTTTTATATTTATTAAAAATTTTGAGGCTATTTTTTTACTTACTATATGTAAAGAATATTAACTAGTTAAAATTAGGTCTTGGTGTCCGTTATTGAAATTGGGGTTCTTCAAGACCATTTTCCCAAATCTCGGAGGCTTAGCTATCTTTTTCCCTTAACTTGCATTACAGATTATGGAATTGATTTTACCAAAATTATATCCACCGAAAGATTCTATTATGTTTCTATTTTTAATATATATATATATATATTAAAAAATTACTCACAAAAATAAAAACTCTTTTCATCAGGAGTATCAAATATGGGGACTTTAGAAAAAAAAGATAATAATAATAATAGTAATAGTAATAGTCATTGTAATAGTAATAATGTTGTAATACAGTGAATGATAAATTAATAACCTTAATTAAATAATAAAATTCTATGATCCCAACTTGGGCCTATTTGAAAAATTACTAATTTAGATAAAAGCATAAGATAATAACTTTTTATTCTAAAGCAACAAAAGTAAATACATATATAATTCATAATTCAGACCAATGCTTCATATTCTCTTCATTAATTCTTTTGGTTAATCTATTTGTGTTTCATAGTCATAAACTTGTAATTTTTTTTCTAGGCCCAAGGGCTTCATTGTCATGTAGTTTTTACATAATTTTATTTGATTGGTTACCTAAGTTTATATCTTGAGAAGACATAAAAATCATCATTTTACCCATCAAAAATCAAAACTTATATACATATATAAAATTAAAAGAAAACATTTGTTCAGTGCTAAAATGAGTTTTCCTCATATAACTTTTATATGGAAGGATTTACCTTAATGACAATGTGAAAACATAAGAATTTGATTGATAAGAGAAACAAAGCTTCTCGATAATGAATGTTTTATTGAAAAAGTTTGAATTAATAAAATTAGGGTTTTACGCCCCTAACATAGTAGCCCTAAACATCACAAATTTACGAAAATAGACAAATCTAAAATAGGGTGGGTGCTTTGGATCATGGTCTTCAGTTTCTAAGAGAAAGTTGTTCACTTAACTTGAATGGGTTAATTTTATGATGCTAATTAGGGTGGGTGCTTTGATCACACTCGATAAAGTACAAACACAAACCAAAAATGTGCAATCTATTTTGGGTTTTGTTTGTTTAGTTGCAAACTTTGAAACAGTATATTACATGCCCAAATCGAACATCGGTAGCCTAAGTTATGACCTCCGGAAGGTACCTTATTCATCTCACGCAACCATCCTACCGCACTTAGCCAACCAAGTAGACATACTTTGGATCATGGTCTTCAGTTTCTAAGTTCAAGTTGTACACTTAACTTGAATGGTTTAATTTTGTGATGTTGATTTGGGCCCCTTTTTGTTTATCACTCTCGATGAAGTACAATGGGATTTTGTATCTTTCTCAATGCAAACTGTATCTCATGGTGTTCTAAGAAGCGGCCCACTGTATGAAGTGTTGATCACTTGCTTTCACAACAGTTGAGCTCACATGGCTAACCTTCCTATTCTTCGTGTTTTGTGATAATATAAGTGCATCACACACATATGACAGTAAATCCAGTCTTGCATGCGCGGTCTAAACATAATGAGATGGACTATCATTTTCGTATAAGCTGGTGTAACATTGCAAATATTTTGATAAGAGATTTAAGGAACTCCTACCGCATTCAAGATGAACTGTTTTGGATTTCCTCAATGAAGATTCATATTATCCCTTTGTTTGCTTTACTTTTTGTTTCTTTATATCCTTGTGGGTCTTTTGATGGAATAACTCTCACCACTTATTCATCTTTTTATTTTTGTATTTAATGAAGCTTAGGGTTTACAGAAACCAATTTTCAGTAATTAAGTCAAACCACATAATTGACCAAAGATTGATAACTCAAATAAATACTCGTTACTAGTAATAATAAGTTCTGAAAACCCATATAAAAAAGTGTCATTCACTAGAAATTTAAATGTCTAATGAAGGGGAAAAAAACAATTGAAGAATTTGATGATGCATGCAATGCAAGCTATGGGAGATTCACTTTGTTCAGCAGCCATCTAGCATTACGATAATTAGATGGAGCTGATATGATATGATTAACCTGTAATTAAAGATGGATAAATATTAGAGTTAGAATAAAATAATTTAACTAAAGTGAAATTAATTAATCAATTAACTAACCTTGCAATCGATTGAACAAAAGGAATTATGATGTTAAGAGTATTCAAGTTTGCTTTCGTCAGTGCACAATGCAAGCAAAGTGCACAACGCAAGCAAACAAGTTAATGCACAACGCAAGCAAATAAATAAGTGTTTGATTGTATTCTAAAAGCATATTTACTGAGTTTCTTAAGAAACAAAAAAAGATTATTCTTTAAAAGACGTAGGATCATGAATCTCGACAAGAATCCGTTTCGCCCAATATTTATTAGAAAGAAAATATCCTCCAGTAATTGTGGGTTTTCTTGACTCAGTGTTGACCAAGAGTGCATCAAACTTATTTAGTAAATGGTCTTGCCATGCTGTCGACAGAATGATTATTATCGTCTAACACAACGTGTACTTGACACCACACTTAGCAGAAGATCATTACTCTCTGGGGACATTAAGTGCTTGATACTATATTTATTAAAGTGAGGCTTAAGTTTTGGAAATACTCTCTCATAAATTAATTAGAAGTAAAAAGGAATTAAGCCTCTGGTGAAGTGTTGAGTTGAATTAAGAGACTCAAGTGTTTTATTTGAATTATTTTCATCCTTAATTTATTCCCACCATTTTTATTCTAAATCTTAGTATTGATAAAAAAAAATCATCTCTAGCCAATTCACATGCACTTTTAGAAAATTAACTCTCAACATAACTAAATTAACCTCCTCCTCAATCGACACTCGTCACCATAAATATGTACTACAATAAATTCGTGTGCTTGCGAGTACAATAAAATTTGAACAACAGTATCCGTCAATGCACAATTTTATTGTTTTATAAATTTTAATTTTTAAATTACATTAAAAATATTTAATTATAAAAATACATAAACTCTATTATTAACAACCACTTGTTGCTCGAGACCTAACCTAATCTTTTTAATTATAAAAATACATAACTGTTATTGCTAGCTTGATTCACATATTACTCTTCACAGTATTTATGTATATATTTTTAAAGAAATTTGTGTACCTATCAATGAAAAGGCAGCCATATTAGTTGAAATTGGTCTATCTTGATTTCTCGGTTTTGGCCAAAAAACCACCTAAACGCGCCTACTAATCTAGTCAAAAGCTCAAGTATAAGCATAACTCCTAACCTAACGTTAATTGTATATTTATATGCAATAGTAAGGGTAGATTTTTATAGAAATGTTTAGATGAATTTTTTGGATGTGGTATTATGATTTGGAATAAATATGTCACTATTACCTCCGTCGTGAGTTACAGGCAAAGCTGCTGATTTGAAAGAAATATATGGCTACTGCTGTAACTACAGGTTATGGACAAAACCTGCTGCAGGTTATCGATGGTTTTGATAATTGTTAAAATCCCCAGTAGATAGTTTTTTTTTATAAAAAAAAACTAAAACCCACAACTAGTTGCGGGTGGGTTCGGTAATTTAAGCATTTTGGTTGTGCCGGATTTGTAATGACAAACCTGCTGCGGGTGGTACTCAATGCCATCCTGAATCATGGAGCGAGTACAAAAGTTAAGTATCTCATGTGAGGGTTAATCCCCAAAATGGTGAAAAGTTATCCCACTCTCTTTATGGAATAATTACTTAGGATAAGCGTTTATAATGTTGGAAAAATAATTACCAAGGAACAGTCCGTTTCTCTAAATAAACTATTAAGTTGAGATAATTAATGAAGCATCAAGTCTCTAATACTAATGCTAGCTAGTTTCGAGCCCAATTTCTTCTGGAATCGATAAGGGATAACCACAACATTGTATAATAACTATACGAATAAATACCCTTTCAAGAAATTCCAAGATCGCCACTTCAGTGGACCATTCCATAAAAGATTCAATCATTGGAAATTGGTATTAGTCCCTTTAGTATATAGAAGTATTATTCCAAGTAAAAAAAAGGAGAATGTTCAAAGGATCTTTTAATGCTTTAATTTCGGAGACTAGGGATTTGGAATTTTAATTGCTTGTATCCTTCTTTTTTCTTTTATATTTCGAAATAATTGTACAACTCAAGTCATTTGGCACTTGGCAGCAGATTTACTTGCAACCAGCAAAAGAAGCATTCCAGTGTTTTGGAGTGGCGAAGATAGGCCAACATTTATCCATCAAAACTGTACTAATTGGTAAGAATTGGTGATCAGACTAACAAATAACTTGTACGACAATTTATAGCTTCAACTGGCAAGATAATAAAATTAATGATTCTATTTGTAGCTAAAATCTATGCACAATCAAGAGATATTAATGATAGGACTTTCAAAAATAAAAATTCTAATTCATAATAATAATAATAAGGAATTTCAAATAAAACAGAAACTAATAAAATAGACTGTCACTACAAATAATGTAGAAACTCCGAGCTTCAGAATTTTCTGTCATTTATTCATTATTTCTTCGTCAAATTAAACCAACGAGCTTCTTCAAAGACCCAACTTGTTCAATAGACGAGGAAAATTGCTTGAATTCCACAGAGATAAGAAACCTAAAAGGGGGAGGATTAATAATTAGAAAAAGAATAATGTAAACTTTTATATATGTATACATAGATGTATAATTGATACTAAGCGACTAAAAAAATTTACCCGATAATATGTGTATAGATACACACACACACATATGCACATATACGAATTATAAGGAGATTTGGAATGAACCTTGCAATAGAGTGAACAGAAATAATTATTCCCTTGCAGCCAAGCTGAACAGCCATTGCATTTATTGGAGATGGATTCTCTAAAATATGCTTCTGGCCTTTGGTTTATATGTAGCACTTTTTCACCATCTCGTTGGTATGTCTGAAGAGAAAACATATGAAGCATATTTGTAAGAAAGTGGGCAGATATAAATGTGGTTTCAGCAGTTAAATGCTCATCTGTGGATACAGAACTTGAGCCAAGATCAAAATTGTATGCCATAGCCCAATTCGGATTTTGCGAAATTCGGATGTTTGTACATGAGCATTATTATGTAGTTCAGAATAGTACTTCGTTGGCAAATACAAGAATTTTTGAAGAAAATATTCAATGAAGAAGAAATAAATAAGATTGCAATTCAAGATTTGACTTTTTACTTGGATATGTCCACAATCAATAAACTCGTCAGCGTCAACCAACCGTACAACGCTCTTTCCGCTAGATGTGCGGATCTGAAATATTAAAGATTTACAAAACAAATACATAAGTAAATAAATCATGCAGATGGTTTTAAAAATTACATAATGTAATAAATTTAATTCAATTAATATTTATTTATTCACGTGAACCTTGAAGAGGTGATGAGTACTTTCGTGATCGGACAAGCATTTTTCGCATATACTGGCGCAACAATTCAAACAATATATGTTCCTTTGTTTAACAGACTTTCCATGATTGCAATTTTAAAAGCTTCTCTCTTGGAAAAGAGTCAAAAGACCTTGCAGCCACTGGGGTTGATTCCCTGCCTGAAAACACGATTGAAATACAATTGATGTTATTAACTGATAAAATTAAATAACAAAAATTTCGAGTCCTAATAAATAAACGAAGTTTGATTCAATATGCTAATCATCCTTGACACGAGATTATTAAAAGAGCAGCACAACTAAATGATCAAAGTTGAATCTAAATTCTAAACAAAAAGTGAAAATTAAAGAAAAAACCGACCATAATTATCTTTTGATGCGGAGACTGTATATTTTTTAGAGAGAGAGGGGTGTTAGTAAAGAGAATTACGCAAGAGTCAAAGAGAATTGAGCATTTTATATATGTATGTGTCTTATTTGTGTCGTATTGCTGGCCGAAAAATTCTAGCATTGTTTTAATTAATTAATGTGATAGGTTTAATGAACAAGAAAAAAAAAGCACGCGGGTAGATTAATTTCTGTTTTAGCAACTATAATTGGAAACGTTTGAGTCTTATTTTGTTGCCTACTCTAGTGTTAGATGAGGAAACTTCAAAAAGAATAAAAGTGGAAAAAATAAATTGCAATGAGTTAATGGGAAACAAATAATACATGCACCAAGTTGATTTGGATTAATTAATTTTCGACATCTATAATTAATTATAGAGTAGGGTTAGTTGAACCCACAAAATTCCTCTCTACACATGTATAAAAGATATATTTATTTTTAAATTTTTAAAATTTTAGAATGTCAGAATTACTATTTATTTTTTTCTTTCTTTTACAGATGCATATTCTCTCTCTAATATGACATCTTGTAAATTAAATTCTCACTTACACTCTAACATGACGTATGGGATGTCATGGAGAAAGGCTTTATTGTGCCAGCAAATGAAGCCACTTTAACTGTGGCACAGAAGGAGAATTTAAAAGACTTGAAGAAGAAAGAAAATAAAGCAAAGTATCTCATCTTTCAATCATTAGATGAAGATGCTTTTGAAAAGATTGCTGGTACAACCTCCTCCAAAGAAGCATGGGAGAAACTAAAGACCTTTTACAAAGGAGCGGAGCAAGTAAAGAAGGTTCGTCTCCAAACATTACGAGGAGAATTTGAGTCCTTATACATGAAGGTATCAGAGTCAATTTCTGACTACTTTACTCGGGTTGTGACCGTTTCCAATGAGTTAAAAAGAAATGGCGAGGAGTTAAAAGACGTAAGGATCATTGAAAAGATACTTCGATCAGTAGACTTGAAGTTTGACCATATTGTTGTGACAATTGAAGAAATAAGAGATTTGGAGGATATGACAATCGAGCAACTTCAAGGAAGGTTACAAGCCTATGAAGAAAAACAAAAAAAGAAGCAAGGAATCGAAGAACAACTTCTCAAGATGGAAGTCAATCCAAAGAAAAGAGAAGAAAGCTCCGACAACGAAAGAAGGCACTATGTCCGAGGTAGAGGTCGAGGACGAGGTAGAGGTCGTGGTCATGGACGAGGTTGGAATTTCAACAACAACAACAACAACAATTCCAATTATGCCAAAGGAGAAAACTCAACTAGAGGACGAGGTAGAGGCAATCCAAGATCGAGGTATGACAAATCCCAAGTACAATGCTATAATTGTCAAAAGTTTGGGCATTATGCTTCAGAATGCAGAGCTCCAAGCACCAGAATTGAGGAGAGAGTGAACTATGCTGAAGAAAAAAATGGTGAAGATGGCACACTTTTACTGGCACGCAATGACACAAGTGGAGGTCAAGAAAATACATGGTATCTTGACACAGGTGCTAGCAATCATATGAGTGGAAACAGAAGCATGTTCGTGCAACTAAGTGAATCTGTGAATGGCAGTGTCGCTTTTGGAGATGATTCAAAAGTACCAGTGAAGGGTAGAGGTAACATTCTTTTTCGTGCAAAAGATGGTAGCCACCAAATAATTTCGAATGTCTACTATGTGCCCAATATGAAAAGCAACATCCTTAGTTTGGGTCAACTTTTAGAAAAAGGCTATGATATTCACTTAAAAGATTATAGTCTTTTCCTAAGAGATGACAAAGGAAATCTAATTACAAAGGTGAAAATGTCGAAAAATAGAATGTTTCCTTTAAATATTCAAAATGATGTTGCAAAATGTCTTAAAGCCTGTCACAACGATCCATCCTGGATTTGGCATCTTCGATATGGGCATCTCAACTTTGGAGGATTGGAGCTACTATTCAAGAAGAACATGGTGAAAGGCTTACCATACATCAATCACCCTGATCAACTTTGTGAAGGATGTTTACTTGGCAAGCAGTTCAGAAAGAGCTTTCCAAAGGAGTCAAACTCAAGAGCTCAGAAGCCACTCGAGCTCATTCATACTGATGTGTGCGGTCCATTCAAGCCAAACTCCCTTGGTAAAAGTAACTACTTCCTTCTCTTCATAGATGATTTTTCAAGAAAAACTTGGGTGTATTTTTTGAAGCAAAAATCAGAAGTTTTTGAAGCTTTCAAGAAGTTTAAAGCTGCAGTGGAAAAAGAAAGTGGATACCAGATTAAAGCCATGAGATCTGATCGAGGTGGAGAGTTCACTTCCAAAGAATTTTTAGAGTTTTGTGAAGCAAATGGAATTCGACGCCCTTTGACAGTTCCAAGATCCCCCCAACAAAATGGTGTTGCAGAAAGGAAGAACAGAACCATCCTCAACATGGCAAGAAGCATGCTTAAGAGTAAGAGGCTGCCTAAAGAATTTTGGGCTGAAGCTGTTGCATGTGCAGTCTACTTATCCAATCGATCTCCAACAAGAAGCGTGTGGGGCAAGACGCCACAAGAAGCTTGGAGTGGAAGAAAACCCGGCATCACCCATCTAAGAGTTTTTGGAAGCATTGCCCATGTACATGTACCAGACGAAAGTAGAGCCAAGCTGGATGACAAAAGTGAGAAGTTCATCTTCATCGGCTATGACAACAACTCCAAAGGATACAAGCTTTACAATCCAAACAACGGGAAGATCGTGATCAGTCGAGATGTAGTTTTTGATGAAGAAGGAGAATGGGATTTTGGCTCTGGTGTGGATGACTTTAACTTCTTTCCCATTGAAGAAGATGATCACACACAGATAAAACAAGTAGAAGAACAACAAGAGCCAGCTACTCCACTTATCTCACCAGCATCAAACACATATGGAGATTCGCCGCCATCTTTCTTAAATGAAAGAATCGAAGAACGTACAAGAAGTCTTCAAGATCTCTATGAGGTAACTGAGAGACATGATAATCTCACTCTCTTTTGCCTCTTTGCTGATTGTGAGCCAGTCAACTTCCAAGAAGCTGCACTGGATGAGAAATGGAGAATTGCAATGGATGAAGAAATCAAAGCCATTGTGAAGAATGATACTTGGGAGCTTACTACTCTTCCCAAAGGGCATAAAGCGATCGGTGTCAAATGGGTGTACAAAACAAAAAGAAATGCGAAGGGAGAAATTGAAAGGCACAAGGCGAGGCTAGTTGCAAAAGGCTATAGTCAAAAGGCTGGCATAGACTACGACGAGGTATTTGCTCCTGTAGCCAGACTTGAAACTATTAGACTTATTATTTCTTTGGCTGCTCAGAACAAATGGAAGATTTTTCAAATGGATGTGAAGTCTGCTTTCTTGAATGGATTCCTTGAAGAAGAAGTTTACATCGAACAACCATTGGGTTATGTGGTGAAAGGACATGAAGACAAAGTTTTGAGATTGAAGAAAGCTCTTTACGGGTTAAAGCAAGCACCAAGGGCATGGAATAGCAGAATTGACAAGTATTTTCATGAGAAAGGCTTCACCAAATGCCCATATGAACATGCTCTCTACGTCAAAGAAAAAGATGGAGATATTTTGATTGTGTGCCTGTATGTGGATGATCTCATCTTCACTGGAAGTAATCCAAGCCTGTTTGAAGAGTTCAAGAGAGTGATGATCAAAGAATTCGAGATGACTGACATCGGACTGATGGCATATTACCTCGGCATTGAAGTCACGCAAAAGGAAGAAGGCATATTTATCTCCCAAGAAAGCTATGCAAAAGAGATTCTCAAGAAGTTCAAGATGAATGATTGCAAGCCTATAAGCACACCAGTGGAATGCGGAGTCAAGTTATCCAAATATGATGAAGGCGAAGATATAGATCCAACATTCTTTAAAAGTTTGGTTGGAAGCCTACGTTATTTAACATGCACGAGACCAGATATCCTTTATGCTGTTGGACTTGTGAGTCGATACATAGAGAATCCAAAGACCACTCACTTTAAAGCTGCAAAAAGAATCCTTCGCTACATCAGAGGTACAATTAATTTCGGCTTGTTATACTCATTTTCTAATGACTATAAGCTTGTTGGATATAGCGATAGTGATTGGGGTGGAGATGTAGATGATCGGAAAAGCACCACAGGATTTGTGCTCTTCATAGGAGATACTGCTTTCACATGGATGTCAAAGAAGTAACCAATTGTCACGCTATCCACTTGTGAAGCTGAGTATGTAGCTGCCACATCAAGTGTTTGTCATGCAATTTGGCTCAGAAATTTGCTGAAGGAGTTAAGTTTGCCACAAGAAGAGCCAAGCGAGATTTGTGTTGATAACAAATCAGCAATTGTCCTATCCAAGAATCCAATCTTTCATGATCGAAGCAAACACATAGACACTCGCTATCACTTTATAAGAGAGTGTATTGCAAGAAAAGAAGTGCAAATCAAGTATGTAAAATCACAAGATCAAGCAGCTGATATCTTCACTAAGCCACTCAAGCAAGAAGACTTCGTAAAAATCAGAAGTTTGCTTGGTGTCACAGTCTCAAGTTTAAGGGGGGTGTTGGATCATAAACTTGATCCAAGATGAATAAATTCAAGCCCAACTCAAGGAAGATTCCATGAGTAGGTATGGTTGGTGATGTTTGAATTATTTGTGTTAGGTGTAGTAGGTGTGGTTGGTGAAGTAGGTGAGTGGTAGGTTTTAATGGATGGTGAGGATTTGTGTATTAGTTGAATAAATGAATAGTTGTGATTAGTTTGTTTCATGTATAAATTATCCCTCTCCCCTTTGGTTTAATCATCAAGTGGAGAAGCAAAATCTCTAAGGTGTAGAGAGTGAAAAAAATAAGAGTTGTAATTGGTGAGGAGTGTTGTTGAAGAAATAAAATAGTGTGTGTTTTGTGTGTTTTATTTGTTAATTCTCCAACAAATCTTTCTTATTAGATCATAATTGTATTTTTCAATAAATCATTACTGCATTTGAATTATTGAAGTAAAACTCTCGTGGAGCTCAGCCATATGCATATCTACGCTGGGACCATCATGTATTATCATCCATGTTCTTCAATAAGGTCAATGTATGCCGATGTCATTCGAATCAGGATTTTCATTTTCAAATATTTTAGGTATATCATGGCCTGTAAACTTTTTTTTTTAATTTATTTTTTATCGTGGATTTTGTTTTGTTTTTTATTGATGATGGCCAATAGAAAATTTGAATTTATCGATTTTTGACAGACGAATTTATCAACTTTTCACAGAAACATTAAACATTCACATGCAATTGAACTTTGAAAGGAGAAAATATGTGAGGAATAGGAAGTGAAAGAGAACACATTGTTCATTCGGTAATTCCACAAAAATTTCATAAATAATAAATTTTTTTATAAAAGAGTGGTTCAAAAAATAAGATTTGTGGGTTCAAATAGTCTCACTCTTAATTATAGGAGAAAGCATAACTACACCCATAAAATTTAAGAAAATGGTCAAACAAATTCCTAATTTTCAATAAAGGAATCCTCCTTTGCTATAATATCCTTTGGCGCTAATTAACCACAAAAAAAAAATGACTCAATATTTTCTAAAAATAGAAATATAATATTAAAATGAATGTAATAATATATACATTTTAAAATAATTTCAATATTAAAAAATTATTTAATATTTTACAATCTATTAGACATATTCTATTATATTAAAGTAAATTTTATACAAATGGAAACATAATATTAAAATATTATATAATAGTTTGAATTATTTTGAATTTTACATAAAATAATTTTAACTTTAAACTAATGCATGAGATATATTTTATTAATTGTAAAATTTATTTAAACCAAAGATTTATTTAAAATCTTTATAATAAATACAAATATATTAATGAAATAAATATATTAATTTATATTTTCAAAATTATTTCACATATTATTTTTTTACTATTATTAGTCTACTAGATAGAGTAAATTATATATAGCACACTTTTATATTTATTAAAAATTTTGAGGTTATTTTTTTACTTACTATATGTAAAGAATATTAACTAGTTAAAATTAGGTCTTGGTGTCCGTTATTGAAATTGGGGTTCTTCAAGACTATTTTCCCAAATCTCGGAGGCTTAGCTATATTTTTCCCTTAACTTGCATTACAGATTATGGAATTGATTTTACCAAAATTATATCCACCCAAAGATTCTATTATGTTTCTATTTGTATATATGCATATATATATATATATATATTAAAAAATTACTCACAAAAATAAAAACTCGTTTCATCAGGTGTATCAAATATGGGGACTGTAGAAAAAAAAGATAATAATAATAATAGTAATAGTAATAGTCATTGTAATAGTAATAATGTTGTAATACAGTGAATGATAAATTAATAACCTTAATTAAATAATAAAATTCTATGATCCCAACTTGGGCCTATTTGAAAAATTACTAATTTAGATAAAAGCATAAGATAATAACTTTTTATTCTAAAGCAACAAAAGTAAATACATATATAATTCATAATTCAGACCAATGCTTCATGTTCTCTTCATTAATTCTTTTGGTTAATCTATTTGTGTTTCATAATCATAAACTTGTAATTTTTTTTTCTAGCCCCAAGGGCTTCATTGTCATGTAGTTTTTACATAATTTTATTTGATTGGTTACCTAAGTTTATATCTTGAGAAGATATAAAAATCATCATTTTACCCATCAAAAATCAAAACTTATATACATATATAAAAGAGTAATGATGTAGCCACAAACTCTTGTAGAAACTTATTTTATACAAACTGATGTGGCATGATAAAATTGGTTGAATTAAATATCACTTGGCCCACATGATTTGTTTTTATTATTTTATATTTTTATTCAACCAATGAATTAATGCCACGTCAGTTTGTATAAAATAAATTTGTACAAGAGTTTGTGCCTGTATCATTACTTTATATAAAATTAAAAGAAAAAACTTGTTCAGTGCTAAAATGAGTTTTCCCCGTATAACTTTTCTATGGAGGGATTTACCTTAATGACAATGTGAAAACATAAGAATTTGATTGATAAGAGAAACAAAGCTTCTCGATAATGAATGTTTTATTGAAAATGTTTGAATTAATAAAATTAGGGTTTTGCGCCCCTAACATAGTAGCCCTAAACATCACAAATTTACGAAAATAGACAAATCTAAAATATTATTTTATATTAAGATTCTCCTATTCTGAATAAGAAAAAAAAATAAATGGCACCCAAATTTGATTTCTAAAAAAAATCCAAAAAACGAGAAATAGGAAATATCTTAAAACTAAAAACCAATCAAGAAAAAATACAATTTTTAGCTCGAGCACGGACCAAAAGGGTGCAATCTATTTTGGGCTTTGTTCGTCTAGTCGCAAACTTCGAAACAATCTATTATATATCCAAAAAAAACACCTATAACTCAAGCTATGACCTCTAGAATGTACCCTACTCATCTCACGCAACCATCTTACATCGCTTTGCCAACCAAGTACCCATACTTTGGATCATGGTCTTCAGTTTCTAAGAGAAAGTTGTCCACTTAACTTGAATGGTTTAATTTTATGATGCTAATTAGGGTGGGTGCTTTGATCACACTCGATAAAGTACAAACACAAACAAAAAATGTGCAATCTATTTTGGGTTTTGTTTGTTTAGTTGCAAACTTTGAAACAATATATTGTATGCCCAAATCGAACATTGGTAGCCTAAGTTATGACCTCCGGAAGGTACCTTATTCATCTCACGCAACCATCCTACCGCACTTTGCCAACCAAGTAGGCATACTTTGGATCATGGTTTTCAGTTTCTAAGTTCAAGCTGTACACTTAACTTGAATAGTTTAATTTTGTGATGCTGATTGGGGCCCCTTTTTTTTATCACACTCGATGAAGTACAACAGGATTTTGTATCTTTCTCAATGCAAACTGTATCTCATGGTGTTCTAAGAAGCAGCCCACTGTATGAATTGTTGATCACTTGCTTTCACAACAGTTGAGTTCACATGGCTAACCTTCCTATTCTTCATGTTTTGTGATAATATAAGTGCATTACACACATATGACACTAAATCCAGTCTTGCATGTGCGGTCTAAACATAATAAGATGGACTATCATTTTCATATAAGTTGGTGTAACATTGCAAATATTTTGATAAGAGATTTAAGGAACTCCTACTGCATTCAAGATGCACTATTGTGGATTTCCTCAATGAAGATTCATATAATCTCTTTGTTTGCTTTACTTTTTGTTTTTTTTTATATCCTTGTGGGTCTTTTGATGGAATAACTCTCACCACTTATTCATCTTTTTATTTTTGAATTTAACGAAGCTTAGTGTTTAAAGAAACAAATTTTCAGTAATTAAGTCAAACCATATAATTGACCAAAGATTGATAACTCAAATAAATACTCGTAACTAGTAATAATAAGTTCCGAAAACCCAAAAAAAAAAACAAGTGCCCTTCACTAGAAATTTAAATGTCTAATTGAAGAATTTGATGATGCATGCAGTGCAAGCTATGGCATATTCACTCTGTTCCGAAGCCATCTGGCATTGCGATAATTGGATGGACCTGATATGATATGATTAACCAGTAATTAAAGACAGATAAATATTAGAGTTAGAATAAAATAATTTAACTAAAGTGAAATTAATTAATCAAAAGGAATTATGATGTTAAGAGTATTAAAGTTTGCTTTCGTCAGTGCACAATGCAAGCAAACAAGTTAATGCATAACGCAAGCAAATAAATAAGTGTTTGATTGTATTCTAAAAGCATATTTACTGAGTTTCTTAAGAAACAAAAAAAGATTATTCTTTAAAAGACGTAGGATCATGAATCTCGACAAGAACCCGTTTCCCCCCATCCCGGACGACCGATCCACTAAAAAAGCAAAGTTCAGATCTCAAGGTGAAGATGGTGATAATCCTGAAGTTTTATCATTCAGGGACAAGTTACTGGATTCGTCACAAGGCCTTCAAGAGGAGTTGGTAGGAAACGAGGAGGAGCTTACCTTTGGCCCTGAAGAGTTTGTGCTTGACAGTGCTGATAATATTCCATCCATCTCCTTCTCCCAAAGGTACATGCTCAGTTATTAAAGCCTTGGCAGCATACAGTAGTAGTGAAACTGTTGGGGCGTTCCATTTGTTATAAAGCCCTGAGATATCGTTTAACATCTCTCTGGAGTTCGACGTCAGGGCTTTTCTATTATTGATCTTGAGAATAATTATTATTTAATTCGCCTTAAATCAGCAAAGGATATGGAGTTTGTGTTAACTCGGGGGCCATGGATAATCTTGGGGCACTACCCAGTGGTTCAACCATGGACTCCACAATTTGATAACGCCAAATAGGAGATCACTTCGGTTATAGCTGTTGGAGAATTAACTAATAAAACACTAAAAAAAACACACTCTTTTATTTCTTCAACAACACTTCTCACCAATTACAACTCTTATTTTTCACTCTCTACAACTTAGCGATTTGTAACTTCACTTGATACTTAAACCAAAAAGGAGAGGGGGTATTTATACATGATACAAACTAATTACAACCATTCATTTATTCAACTACTACATAAATCATCACCATTAATTAAAACCTACCACTCACCTACTTCGCCAACCACATCTACCACACCTACTACAAATAATTCAAACCTCACCAACCATACCTACTTATGGAACCTTCCATGTGTTGTGCTTGAATTTATTCATCTTGGATCAAGTTTATAATACAACACCCCCCTTAAACTTGATCCTGTGACTCCAAGCAAACTTCTGAATTTTACGAAATCTTCTTGCTTGAGTGGCTTAGTGAAGATATCAGCTGCTTGATCTTGTGATTTTACATACTTTATTTGCACTTCTTTCCTTAAAATACACTCTCTTATGAAATGATAGCGAGTGTCTATGTGTTTGCTTCAATCATGAAAGACTGGATTCTTGGATAGGGAAATTACTGATTTGTTATCAACACAAATCTCGGTTGGCTCTTCTTATGGCAAACCTAACTCTTTCAGCAAATTTCTAAGCCAAATTGCATGACAAACACTTGATGTGGCAGCTACATACTCAGCTTCAAAAGTGGATAGCGTGACAATAAGCTGTTTTTTTGACATCCATGTGAAAGCAGTATCTCTCATGAAGAACACAAATCCTATGGTGCTTTTTCGATCATCTACATCTCAACCCCAATTACTATCGTTATATCCAACAAGCTTGTAGTCATTAGAAAATGAGTATAACAAGCTTAAATTAATTGTGCCTTTGATGTAGCGAAAGATTCTTTTTGCAGCTTAAAAATGAGCGATCTTTGGATTCTCCATCTATCGACTCACAAGTCCAACAACATAAAGGATATATGGTCTCGTGCATGTCAAATAACGTAGGCTTCCAACCAAACTTTTAAAGAATGTTGGATCTAAATCTTCGTCTTCATCATATTTGGATAACTTGACTCCGCATTCCACTGGTGGGCTTATAGGCTTGCAATCACTCATCTTGAACCTTTTGAGAATCTTCTTTGCATAGCTTTCTTAGGAGATAAATATGTCTTCTTTGTTTTGTTTGACTTTAATGCCGAGATAATATGCCATCAGTTCGATGTCAGTCATCTCGAACTCTTTGATTATCACTCTCTTGAACTCTTCAAACAAGCTCGGATTACTTCCAGTGAAGATGAGATCATCCACATATAGGCACACAATAAAAATATCTCCATCTTTTTCTTTGACGTAGAGAACATGTTCATATGGGCATTTGGTGAAGCCTTTCTCTTGAAAATTCTGTTATTCCATGCCATTAGTGCTTGCTTTAACCCGTAAAGAGCTTTCTTCAATCTCAAAACTTTATCTTCATGTCCTTTCACCATATAGCCCAATGGTTGTTCGATGTAAACTTCTTCTTCAAAGAATCCATTCAAGAAAGGAGACTTGACTTCCATTTGAAAAATCTTCCATTTGTTCTAACCAGCCAAAGAAATAATAAGTTTAATAATTTCAAGTCGAGCTACAGGAGCAAATACCTCGTCGTAGTCTATGCCAGCCTTTTGACTATAGCCTTTTGCAACTAGTCTCGCCTTGTGCCTTTCAATTTCTCCCTTTGCATTTCATTTTGTTTTGTACACCCATTTGACACCGATCGCCTTATGCCCTTTGGGAAAAGTAGTAAGCTCTCAAGTATTATTCTTTACAATGGCTTGGATTTCTACATCTATTGCAATTTTCCACTTTTCATCTAGTGCAGCTTCTTGGAAATTGACTGGCTCACAATCAGTAAAAAGACAAAAGAGAGTGAGATTATCATGTCTCTCAGTTACCTCATAGAGATCTTGAAGACTCCTTGTTCGTTCTTCGGTTCTTTCATTTAAGAAATATGACGGTGAATCTCCACATGTGGTTGATGCTGGTGAGATAGGTGGAGTAGCTGGCTTTTGTTGTTCTTCTATTTGTTTTATCTGTGTATGATCATCTTCTTCAATGGGAAAGAAGTTGAAGTCATCTACACCAGAGCCAAAATCGCATTCTCCTTCTTCATCAAATACTACATCTCGATTGATCACGGTCTTCCCGTTGTTTGGATTGTAAAGCTTGTATCCTTTGGAGTTGTTGTCATAGCCGATGAAGATGAACTTCTCACTTTTGTCATCTAGCTTGGCTCTACTCTCGTCTGGTACATGTACATGGGCAATGCTTCTGAAAACTCTTAGATGGGTGATGCCGGGTTTTATTCCACTCCAATAGTAGCTCAAATCCTCCAAAGTTGAGATGCCCATATCGAAGATGCCAAATACATGGTGGATCTTTGTGATAGGTTTTGAGACATTTTGCAACATCATTTTGAATATTTAAAGGAAATATTCTATTCTTCCACATTTTCACCTTTGTAATTAGATTTCTATTGTCATCTATTAGGAAAAGACTATAATATTTTAAGTGAATATCATAATCTTTTTTCTAAAAGTTAACCCAAACTAAGGATGTTGCTTTTCATATTGGGCACATAGTAAACATTCGAAATTATTTGGTGAACCATCTTTTGTACGAAAAAGAATGTTACCTCTATCCTTCACTGGTATTTTTGAATCATCTCCAAAAGCGACACTGCCATTCACAGATTCACTTAATTGCAGAAACATGCTTCTATTTTCACTCATATGATTGCTAGCACCTGTGTCAAGATACCATGTATTTTCTTAACCTCCACTTGTGTCATTGCGTGCTAGTAAAAGGGTGCCATCTTCACCATTTTTCTCTTCAACATAATTCACTCTCTCATCAACTCTGGTACTTGGAGCTCTACATTCTGAAGCATAATGCCCAAGCTTTTGACAATTATAGCATTGTACTTGGAATTTGTCATATCTCGATCTTGGATTGCCTCTACCTCGTTCTTTGGTTGAGCTTTCTCCTTTGGCATAATTGGTTGTTGTTGTTGAAATTCCAACCTCATCCATGACCATGACCTCTACCTCGTCCTTGACCTCTACCTCAGACATAGTGCCTTCTCTCGTTGTCGAAGTTTTCTTCTCTTTTCTTTAGATTGACTTCCATCTTGAGAAGTTGTTCTTCGATTCCTTACTTTTTTTTTCTTCATAGGCTTGCAACCTTCCTTGAAGTTGCTCGATCGTCATATCCTCCAGATCTCTTGTTTCCTCAATTGTTACAACAATATGGTCAAACTTCGAGTCTACTGATCGAAGTATCTTTTCAATGATCCTTACCTCTTTTAACTCCTCACCATTTCTTTTTAATTAATTGGAAACGGTCACAACCCGAGTAAAGTAGTCAGAAATTGACTCCGATACCTTCATTTGTAAGGACTCAAATTCTCCTCATAATGTTTGGAGACGAACCTTCTTAACTTGCTCCGCTCCTTTGTAAGAGGTCTCTAGTTTCTCCCATGTTTCTTTTGATGTGGTTGTACCAGTAATCTGTTAGGAAATTGGTGGGTGAAGCAGACACGCAGCTAAAGTAAAATTGTAAGAAAATAAAGAACAAGCACAATAGAGGACACCAGAAATTACGTGGTTCGGCTTTTAGCCTACGTTTACGGGCGAAGACAGAAGGAAAATATTATACTAGTGAAAAGGAGTTACAAGTATTGTAGTATTTTAGCTCACTACCCAAAACCCCAATACACCCAAACTGTCAAATCACTAAGCACACAAAATTCTTTGCTTTTGCAAGAATCACTTCTCACAACTCTCAACTTTCTCTAAAAAATTGGATGAAAAATGAGGGTGGGAAGCCCTCTTTATGTAGCCAAAATTTTGGCCCTTTTTTTTTATAGAATAAGTCAACACGGCACCACTAACAATGGCGGACCGTGTTGAATGGCAT
The DNA here is from genome assembly GCA_002013955.2 of Citrus medica. Taxonomy (NCBI): domain Eukaryota; kingdom Viridiplantae; phylum Streptophyta; class Magnoliopsida; order Sapindales; family Rutaceae; genus Citrus; species Citrus medica. The sequence continues at coordinate 505,825 of MKYO02020009.1, read as the reverse complement.
GGCACCGGCCATCTAGATGGCCGGTGCCAGCCATGACTTTTAACACAATTTCCTCAAAGCATCTTCATCTAATGATTGAAAGATGAGATACTTTGCTTTATTCACTTTCTTCTTCACGTCTTTTAAATTCTCCTTCTGTGCCGCAGTTAAAGTGTCTTCATTTTCTGGCACAATCGAATCTTTCTCCATGACATCTCATACGTCATGTGCACCCAATAGAGCCTTCAGTTTAATACTCCAATTGTCAAACTTACTTCACTTTAATTGAGGAACTTGAAACGACATCATGTCACCATTTGCCATAGCTCACAAATTGAGTGAGAATTTTGAGATTCTAAATGAACGGATGGATCCGGCACGTCGAAAAACCTTAGAAATGACTCGAGTCAACTTTCGGTCAACGGTCAATATTGGTCAAACCTTGGATTCGGTTACCTGGCATGGCTTTACATTGCTATCATAAACGGATTCTCCGTATGCTTGGCCAGATTATTGGGAATGTGTTTAGAATTGATTATAATACAGGATCGGCTTAAAGGGGTAAATTTGCTCGTATTGCTGTCGAAGTCCCCCTAAACGCACCCCTTGTGTCCCAATTCTTCCTAGATGGTAAAATCCAAAAAATGGAGTATGAGAGCCTCCCAAACATTTGCTTCCATTGCGGTAAGTATGGGCATACTAGTGCGCTATGTCCTGATCATCCTAGAGCTAATGATAATTCGGGTGTTCTGGCCAGTGATGCAGCTGAGAATATCTCCGGCAATAACCCGATAATAGCACGATCGGCCCCTCCGGTGGCAACCCTAAATTTGGTCCGTGGATGGTGGTGACTAAGAAAGGAAGATTTCGAGTGGATAAGAAAAGGGCGATTGAGAGGGATTCTGATCGTAGTAACGGGAATAATTTTGGTAATGGATCCCGTTTTGAGGCGCTAGCCAACGTTAATGAGGAGGTTACCGTCACAAACCAACAAAAAATCGTCCACTACCTTTTCAGAAAGTCAACAAATAGGCCCTTCCAAACCGAGACACTCCAAGTCCACTAAAAAAGCCAACCCAAGAAATAATGTCCCTAGTCCCTCAAATCAACATTTTGTGACACGTGTTTTGCGTGAGAACAATGCCCCCAATTATAATCCCACTGCAGCAAACAACCGAACTATAGAAAATCACCAACCCACCCCCATGCAAACCCTTTCCATTTCACGGAGCCCCCATGCAAACCCTCTCCAACCCACGTAATTCCCATGCAAAACATAATTCCCTTCCAGACTCCTATATTATCACCTCTAGCTTAAACCCGCTCTACCATTCAGCGGTCTCTTTTGCAACCGAAACAACCCAGAACACCAACACTTTACTTCCTGAATCCCCTGGTACTGAGAACCCTCTGACTAACCTCAACTGACCAACTGAGCCTGATGGAAAACCCCCTGATACTGGTACCATTAACAATATGGTGCACATGGATGATGATGAGGATAATAGTGAATATATGGGGGATAGTAACGAAGAGACTGAGTCATCGGATGGGGATGTTTGTTTAGAAGATGTGAATACTATGGAGACGGTGGATGAGGCGGTGGAGCCGATTGTGTAAGACTTTCTCTTTTATATTTATTTATTAATGTTCGCGTCCATCATGTTTTGGAACGTGCAGGGTGCTGCCTCAAAGTCTTTTCATAGAACTTTTGTTTCCTTCTGTAAGAATTACAACCCTTCAATGGTTGTTATCCTGGAACCCAGAATAAGTGGTCTGAAAGCTGATCATTTTATTAAGAAGAGTGGTTTTGATAGATCACATAGGGTGGAGGCCATTGGTTTCTCCGGGGGGATATGGCTTCTATGGAAGGAAATCTTTGAGGTGGGAATTATTATGAATAATAAACAATTTGTTCATTTTAAAATCACTAAGAATAATGGTCTTTTGTCTTGGGTTACTGCTGTCTATGCTAGCCCGGTACCTAATGTCCGAAGATTTCTTTGGAGCTACCTTGGGCAACTTGTAAAATCTATCAAGGCTCCTTGGCTGGTGGGCGGTGATTTTAATTATATATTATATACTTCAGAAAGGAGGGGGACTCTACATATAGTACTGGTGTTTGCAGTTTATTTAATAATCGGTTCCATTCCAACCGACTCTATGACCTCCAATATAAGGGTCCTCACTTTGCTTAGTCCCGTGGTAATTTATCTAGTCGGTTGGATAGAGTTGTTCATAATGAGGACTGGCTGACTAAGTACACTGATAGTTCGGTGCTTCACCTTCCGAAAATTGGTTCAGACCATAGACCTATTTTGGTGCGTATTGAAAAGGCTGTAAGAAGGGTATGGGATAATCTACCCTTTCGTTTCCTCACAGCATGGCTAACTCATAGAGATTTTGGTAATTTTGTGGAGTCTACTTGGAATTCCACTGCCCCTTTTCTGCAGGCGGTTGAGTTTCTTACTTATAAAATCTCACAGTGGAACAAAAACTCTTTTGGCAACATTTTCCGCAGGAAGGAGAGGATCTTAGCTCGCATTGGGGGTATTCAATGCAAACCGTATCTCAGGGTGTTCTAAGAAGCGGCCCACTGTATGAAGTGTTGATCACTTGCTTTCACAACAGTTGAGCTCACATAGCTAACCTTCCTATTCTTCGTGTTTTGTGATAATATAAGTGCGTTACACACACATATGACAGTAAAACAGTCTTGCATTCGCGGTCTAAACATAATGAGATGGACTATCATTTTCGTATAAGCTGGTGTAACATTGCAAATATTTTGATAAGAGATTTAAGGAACTCCTACCGCATTCAAGATGCACTGTTTTGGATTTCCTCAATGAAGATTCATATAATCTCTTTATTTGCTTTACTTTTTGTTTTCTTTATATCCTTGTGGGTCTTTTGATGGAATAACCCCCACCACTTAGTCATCTTTTTATTTTTGAATTTAACGAAGCTTAGGGTTTACAGAAACCAATTTTCAGTAATTAAGTCAAACCACATAATTGACCAAAGATTGATAACTCAAATAAATACTCATTACTAATAATAATAAGTTCTGAAAACTAATAAAAAAAAGGCGTCCTTCACTAGAAATTTAAATGTCTAATGAAGGGGAAAAAAAATAATTGAAGAATTTGATGATGCATGCAATGCAAGCTATGGCAAATTCACTCTGTTCAGAAGCCATCTGGCGTAGCGATAATTGGATGGAACTGACATGATATGATTAACCTATAATTAAAGACAGATAAATATTAGAATTAGAATAAAATAATTTAACTAAAATGAAATTAATTAATTAATTAACTAACCTTGCAATCGATTGAACAAAAGGAATTATGATGTTCAAGCGTTGCATCGCAGCCGTCACGTTCACAATTATTGCCTCCATAACTTGTCTGTGGCCGTTGCTTAATAAATAACACTTGGGCACCATTATGGACTCGTGCCTAAAGAGTAACATAGATTTAGAACACATAAATGTATAAAGCGAGGAAAGTGAGGAAAAAAAGTTTTTTTTTGAAAGTGTGTACATATTTAATGACAAATTATTAAAAATGAAATTAATATAATCATTATTTTTGGACCGTATGAAAACACTAATTCATTAAAATAATACTCTCTTTTTTTTCTTTTTTTAAAGTATTGTAATAAAGTGAAAAGAATAATAGAAAGTCATGGTTTATGAATATCACATACATAGAAATAGCATGACAACTTACTTGGATATGACTACAATCAAGCAACTCGTTGGTATTGTCCAACTTTACAACTGCACAACTTTGATTTCTACCACTGCCACTTGTGAAAATCTGAAAAATTAAAAATTGATGTAAAGCAATATCAAAGCAAAATAAAAGATCACAATAGTACAGAATCAATAAGTATAGATAGTAACCTTTAAGAGTCGATGATTCGCATGATCATCGCAATCTTTACAAATACAAGTTCGACATTCCAAACAAAAAAGGTTCTTATGTTTTCGATTATGACCTTGCTCTTCACAATGCTCGTCGAATCTTCCTTTAAGAAGAGCGGTTAGCCAACGAGGTAAAATTACAACATTGTCCTGAAAGACATGGAAAGTATTAATACAGCTAAAATTAACCTAAATTATAAGAAACAACTAAAGATATAAAAAATAAAAGCCAACCATTGTTTTCTTGGTAGGGATTCTAGCAAGAGAATAACTTTTGCAAGAGGAGAGGAGTGCTGGCTAGCTAGCTAGAAAGAGTATAATTGCAATGAATCAAATAGAGAAGAAATTCGAACTATTTAAAGAGATGAATGTGCCGTATTTATGTCGTGTTTGTGTGACTTAATAGGTCGTATTATATTGCAAAAAGGGAAAGAACGAAAAGGGGACAAATACATATTGCAAAAAGGGGAAAGCAAGGAAAAGGGGGGAAAAAGATTGCACGTTCAGAAGGTGACGCCCGTATGGTTAAATTCTTATATATTTTGCATGTTAATTAAATATAGGAGTAATAATGGCATGTAATCCCTTTTAAGTTTGAAAAGTACAATAATTATATTAGAAATAGGTTTTGCTTCGGGGATGTTATAATTAATGAAATAGATTTTGTTGACAAAAAATTTTTGTACGCGGGAAGATTAGTTTCTATTTTTAGCAACTATAAAATGGAAAAGTCCTTATTCAAGTTGTGCTTATGTCTTAATTAACGCAACGCTATTTTGTTGCCTACTCTGATCTAGTGTTAGATCAGGAAACGAGAAAGAAAAGAAAAGAAAAGGAACAAAAGTAGAACATAGAAATTATAAGTTATTGGGAAAAAAAAAAGATATATGCACAAGTTGGTTTGGATTAACTAATTTTCGAGATCTATATGTAATTAATTATATGGCTTTTACACATTACAAAGCCTATTAATAAAAACTAAGAAAATAAAGCAGAGATAAATCTTTTAATTAACTTGTGTCATAGACCACGTGGAATTGTTTGTGCCGGAAAGATATCGAAAGAAATCATCCCTCTAAGATGATGTAATTTTTTTACCGCATTAATAATGTGGTTAACAAACCAGTTGAAAAGGTGATTCTAAATTTAAAAAGTAAAGCAAATAGTGATATGATAAAATACAATCTTTGTATTCCCATTGAATTCACTGTCAGTTTTATCTCTCACATTTGAAATTGGATTCTTGAAGATTGTCTCTACTCCTGAATGATTAGACGCAAAAGATTCGATAAGCTATTCTTATTCCATAGCACTTTAGTGCCAAATAATATGAATTGTTTTTGTTATTCTAATTGATTTGATAGTGAATTCTTGTAAATTTCAGTTGTATTGTCAAACTGGATTATGTTTATAACATAGCAGTCTCCTTCCAAATCCAGTTGGGCGTATAATGTTAACCTAGGAAAACCATTTAATTTTTAATAGTATAACACTTTTTTTATTCTCTTTTTGTTTCAAATACATAGTTGATTAGTGTTAAAAATTGTTTAATTATGAAGCGGTAATAATGTTATTTTGTGCTTATGTTATAATTTATATTTGTGTTTATGGAATATATTAGGAATTATTAATTATGTATTAAATATATCTAATTTTGTGTATTTTGTGTGTTTATTAGTTAAAATATTAATTTCACGCAATTCGAGACTCCAAACAAATAAACGGAGGTCAAATTTGATCTTGAGAATAATTATTATTTAATTCGCCTTAAATCAGCAAAGGATATGGAGTTTGTGTTAACTCGAGGGCCATGGATAATCTTGGGGCACAACCTAGTGGTTCAACCATGGACTCCACAATTTGATAGCGCCAAATAGGAGATCACTTCGGTTATAGCTGTTGGAGAATTAACTAATAAAACACTAAAAAAAACACTCTTTTATTTCTTCAACAACACTCCTCACCAATTACAATTCTTATTTTTCACCCTCTACAACTTAGAGATTTGTAACTTCACTTGATACTTAAACCAAAAGGGAGACGGGGTATTTATACATGATACAAACTAATCACAACCATTTATTTATTCAACTACTACATAAATCCTCACCATTAATTAAAACTTACCACTCACCTACTTCACCAACCACACCTACCACACCTACTACAAATAATTCAAACCTCACCAACCATACCTACTTATGGAACCTTCCATGTGTTGGGCTTGAATTTATTCATCTTGGATCAAGTTTATGATCCAACACCCCCCCTTAAACTTGATCCTGCGACTCCAAGCAAACTTCTGAATTTTACGAAGTCTTCTTGCTTGAGTGGCTTAGTGAAGATATCAACTGCTTGATCTTGTGATTTTACATACTTGATTTGCACTTCTTTTCTTGAAATACACTCTTTTATTAAATGATAGCGAGTGTCTATGTGTTTGCTTCAATCATGAAAGACTAGATTCTTGGATAGGGAAATTGCTGATTTGTTATCAACACAAATCTCGGTTGGCTCTTCTTATGGCAAACCTAAATCTTTCAGTAAATTTCTGAGCCAAATTGCATGATATACACTTGATGTGGCAACTACATACTCAGCTTCACAAGTGGATAGAGTGACAATAGGTTGCATTTTTGACATCCATGTGAAAGCAGTATCTCCCATAAAGAACACAAACCCTATGGTGCTTTTTTGATCATCTACATCTCCACTTCAATCACTATCGTTATATCCAACAAGCTTGTAGTCATTAGAAAATGAGTATAACAAGCTTAAATTAATTGTACCTTTGATGTAGCAAAAGATTCTTTTTGCAGCTTAAAAATGAGCGGTCTTTGGATTCTCCATCTATCGACTCACAAGTCCAACAACATAAATGATATATGGTCTTGTGCATGTCAATTAACGTAGGCTTCCAACCAAACTTTTAAAGAATGTTGGATATATATCTTCGCCTTCATCATATTTGGATAACTTGACTCGGCATTCCACTGGTGTGCTTATAGGCTTGCAATCACTCATCTTGAACCTTTTGAGAATCTTCTTTGCATAGCTTTCTTAGGAGATAAATATGTCTTCTTCCTTTTGTTTGACTTTAATGCCGACATAATATGTCATCAGTTCGATGTCAGTCATCTCGAACTCTTTGATCATCGCTCTCTTGAGCTCTTCAAACAAACTCGGATTACTTCCAGTGAAGATGAGATCATCCGCATACAGGCACACAATAAAAATATCTCCATCTTTTTCTTTGACGAAGAGAGCATGTTCATACGGGCATTTGGTGAAGCCTTTCTCTTGAAAATATTTTTCAAGTCTGCTATTCCATGCCATTGGTGCTTGTTTTAACCCGTAAAGAGCTTTTTTCAATCTCAACACTTTATCTTCATGTCCTTTCACCACATAGCCCAATGGTTGTTCGATGTAAACTTCTTCTTCAAGGAATCCATTCAAAAAAGCAGACTTGACATCCATTTGAAAAATCTTCCATTTGTTCCGAGCAACCAAAGAAATAATAAGTTTAATAGTTTCAAGTCGAGCTACAGGAGCAAATACCTCGTCGTAGTCTATGCCAGCTTTTTGACTATAGCTTTTTGCAACTAGTCTCGCCTTGTGCCTTTCAATTTCTCCCTTCGCATTTCGTTTTGTTTTGTACACCCATTTGACACCGATCGCCTTATGCCCTTTGGGAAAAGTAGTAAGCTCTCAAGTATCATTCTTTACAATGGCTTGGATTTCTACATCCATTGCAATTCTCCACTTCTCATTTAGTGCAGCTTCTTGGAAATTGACTGGCTCACAATCAGCAAAAAGGCAAAAGAGAGTGAGATTATCATGTCTCTCAGTTACCTCATAGAGATCTTAAAGACTCCTTGTTTGTTCTTCGGTTCTTTCATTTAAGAAATATGGTGGTGAATCTCCACATGTGGTTGATGCTGGTGAGATAGGTGGAGTAGCTGGCTCTTGTTATTCTTCTACTTATTTTATCTATGTATGATCATCTTCTTCAATGGGAAAGAAGTTGAAGTCATCTAAACCAGAGCCAAAATCTCATTCTCCTTCTTAATAAAAAACTACATCTCGATTGATCACGGTCTTCTCATTGTTTGAATTGTAAAGCTTGTATCCTTTGGAGTTGTTGTCATAACCAATGAAGATGAACTTCTCACTTTTGTCATCTAGCTTGGCTCTACTCTCATTCGGTACATGTACATGGGCAATGCTTCTGAAAACTCTTAGATAGGTGATGCCGAGTTTTCTTCCACTCCAAGTTTCTTGTGGTGTCTTGCCCCACACGCTTCTTGTTGGAGATCGATTGGATAAGTAGACTGCACATGCAACAGCTTCGGCCCAAAATTATTTAGGTAGCCTCTTACTCTTAAGCATGCTTCTTGCCATGTTGAGGATGGTTTTGTTTTTCCTTTCTCCAGCGCCATTTTGTTGAGAGGATCTTGGAATTGTCAAAGGGTGTCCAATTCCATTTGCTTCACAAAACTCTAAAAATTCTTTGGAAGTGAACTCTCCATCTTGATCAAACCTCATGGCTTTAATTGGGTATCCGCTTTCTTTTTCCACTGCAGCTTTAAACTTCTTGAAAGCTTCAAAGACTTCTGATTTCTGCTTCAAAAAATACACCCAAGTTTTTCTTGAAAAATCATTTATGAAGAGAAGGAAGTAGTTACTTTTACTAAGGGAGTTTGGCCTGAATGGACCGCACACATCAGTAAGAATGAGCTCGAGTGGCTTCTGAGCTCTTAAGTTTGACTCCTTTGAAAAGCGCTTTCTGAACTGCTTGCCAAGTAATCATCCTTCACAAAGTTTATCAAGGTGATTAATGTACGGTAAGCCTTTCACCATGTTTTTCTTGAATAGTAGCTCAAATCCTCCGAAGTTTAGATGCCCATATCGAAGATGCCAAATACATAGTTGATCTTTGTGACAGGCTTTGAGACATTTTGCAATATCATTTTGAATATTTAAAGGAAATATTCTATTCTACCACATTTTCACCTTTATAATTAGATTTCTTTTGTCATCTCTTAGGAAAAGACTATAATGTTTTAAGTGAATATCATAGTCTTTTTCTAAAAGTTGACCCAAACTAAGGATGTTGCTTTTCATATTGGGCACATAGTAAACATTCGAAATTACTTGGTGACTACCATCTTTTGCACGAAAAAGAATGTTACCTCTACCCTTCACTGGTACTTTTGAATCATCTTCAAAAGCGACACTGTCAATCACAGATTTACTTAGTTGCACAAACATGCTTCTGTTTTCACTCATATGATTGCTAGCACCTGTGTCAAGATACCATGTATTTTCTTAACCTCCACTTGTGTCATTGCGTGCTAGTAAAAGGGTGCCATCTTCACCATTTTTCTCTTCAACATAATTCACTCTCTCATCAACTCTGGTACTTGGAGCTCTACATTCTGAAGCATAATGCCCAAGCTTTTGACAATTATAGCATTGTACTTGGAATTTGTCATACCTCGATCTTGGATTGCCTCTACCTCGTCCTCTGGTTGAGCTTTCTCCTTTGGCATAATTGGGGTTATTGTTGTTGTTGAAATTCCAACCTCATCCATGACCACGACCTCTACCTCATACATCGTGCCTTCTCTCATTGTCTAAGCTTTCTTCTCTTTTCTTTAGATTGACTTCCATCTTGAGAAGTTGTTCTTTAATTCCTTACTTTTTTTTTCTTCATAGGCTTGCAACCTTCCTTGAAGTTGCTCGATCGTCATATCCTCCAGATCTCTTGTTTCCTCAATTGTCATAACAATATGGTCAAACTTCGAGTTTACTGATCGAAGTATCTTTTCAATAATCCTTACCTCTTTTAACTCCTCACCATTTCTTTTTAATTCATTGGAAACGATTATAACCCCGAGTAAAGTAGTCAGAAATTGACTTCGATACCTTTATTTGTAAGGACTCAAATTCTCCTCGTAATGTTTGGAGATGAACCTTCTTAACTTACTCCGCTCCTTTGTAAGATGTCTCTAGTTTCTCCCATGCTTCTTTTGAGGAGGTTGTACCAACAATCTCCTCAAAGCATCTTCATCTAATGATTGAAAGATGAGATGCTTTGCTTTATTCACTTTCTTCTTCAAGTCTTTTAAATTCTCCTTCTTTGCCGCAGTTAAAGTGTCTTCATTTTCTGGCACAATCAAACCTTTCTCCATGACATCCCATACGTCATGTGCACCCAATAGAGCCTTTATTTTAATACTCCAATTGTCAAACTTACTTCCCTTTAATTGAGGAACTTGAAACGACATCATGCCACCATTTTCCATAGCTCACAAATTGAGTGAGAATTTTGAGATTCTAAATGAACGGATGGATCTAGCACATCGAAAAACCTTGGAAAGGGCTCGAGTTAACTTTCGGTCAACGGTCAATGCCGATCAAACCTTGGATTCGGTTACCTGGCATGGCTTTACATTACTATCATAAACAGATTCTCCGTATGCTTGGCCAGATTATTAGGAATGTGTTTAGAATTGATTATAATACAGAATCGGCTTCAAGGGGTAAATTTGCTCGTATTGCTGTCGAAGTCCCCCTAAACAAACCCCTTGTGTCCCAATTCTTCGTAGATGGTAAAATCTAAAAAGTGGAGTATGAGAGCCTCCCAAACATTTGCTTCCATTGCGGTAAGTATGGGCATACTAGTGCGCTATGTCCTGATCATTCTAGAGCTAATGATAATTCGGGTGTTCTGGCCAGTGATGAAGCTGAGAATATCTCCGGCAATAACCCGATACATAGCACGATGGGCCCCTCTGGTGGCAACCCTAAATTTGGTCCGTGGATGGTGGTGACTAAGAAAGGAAGATTTCGAGTTGATAAGAAAAGGGCGATTGAGAGGGATTCTGATCGTAGTAACTGGAATAATTTTGGTAATGGATCCCGTTTTGAGGCGCTGGCCAACGTTAATGAGGAGAGGTTACCGTCAGAAACCAACAAAGAATCCTCCACTACCTTTTCAGAAAGTCAACAAATAGGCCCTTCCAAACCGAGACACTCCAAGTCCACTAAAAAAGCCAACCCAATAAATTATGTCCCTAGTCCCTCAAATCAACATTTTGTGACACGTGTTTTGCGTGAGAACAATGCCCCCAATCATAATCCCACTGCAGCAAACAACCGAACTATAGAAAATCCCCAACCCACCCCCATGCAAACCCTTTCCATTTCACGTAGCCCCCATGCGAACCCTCTCCAACCCACGTAATTCCCATGCAACACATAATTCCCTTCCAGACTCCTATATTATCACCTCTAGCTTAAACCCGCTCTACCATTCAGCGGTCTCTTTTGCAACCGAAACAACCCAGAACACCAACACTTTACTTCCTGAATCCCCTGGTACTGAGAACCCTCTGACTAACCTCAACTGACCAACTGAGCCTGATGGTAAACCCCCTGATACTGGTACCATTTACAATATGGTGCACATGGATGATGATGAGGATGATAGTGAATATATGGGTGATAGTAACGAAGAGACTAAGTCATCGGATGGGGATGTTTGTTTAAAAGATGTGAATACTATGGAGACGGTGGATGAGGCGGTGGAGCCGATTGTGTAAGACTTTCTCTTTTATATTTATTTATTAATGTCCGCGTCCATCATGTTTTGGATCGTGCAGGGTGCTGCCTCAAAGTCTTTTCATAGAACTTTTGTATCCTTCTGTAAGAATTACAACCCTTCAATGGTTGTTATCCTGGAACCCAGAATAAGTGGTCTGAAAGCTGATCATTTTATTAAGAAGAGTGGTTTTGATAGATCACATAGGGTGGAGGCCATTGGTTTCTCCGGGGGGATATGGCTTCTGTGGAAGGAAATCTTTGAGGTGGGAATCATTATGAATAATAAAAAAATTTGTTCATTTTAAAATCACTAAGAATAATGGTCTTTTGTCTTGGGTTACTGCTGTCTATGCTAGCCCGGTACCTAATGACCGAAGATTTCTTTGGAACTACCTTGGGCAACTTGTAAAATCTATCAAGGCTCCTTGGCTGGTGGGCGGTGATTTTAATTCTATATTATATACTTCATAAAGGAGAGGGGACTCTACATATAGTACTGGTGTTTGCAGTTTATTTGATAATCGGTTCCATTCCAACCGACTCTATGACCTCCAATATAAGGGTCCTCACTTTGCTTAGTCCCGTGGTAATTTATCTAGTCGGTTGGATAGAGCTGTTCATAATGAGGACTGGCTGACTAAGTACGCTGATAGTTCGGTGCTTCACCTTCCGAAAATTGGTTCAGACCATAGACCTATTTTGGTGCGTTTTCAAAAGGCTGTAAGAAGGGTCAGGGATAATCTACCCTTTCGTTTCCTCACAGCATGGCTAACTCATAGAGATTTTGGTAATTTTGTGGAGTCTACTTGGAATTCCACTGCCCCTTTTCTGCAGGCGGTTGAGTTTCTTACTTATAAAATCTCACAGTGGAACAAAAACTCTTTTGGCAACATTTTCCGCAGGAAGCAGAGGATCTTAGCTCGCATTGGGGGTATTCAATGCAAACCGTATCTCAGGGTGTTCTAAGAAGCGGCCCACTGTATGAAGTGTTGATCACTTGCTTTCACAACTGTTGAGCTCACATGGCTAACCTTCTTATTCTTCGTGTTTTGTGATAATATAAGTGCGTTACACACACATATGACAGTAAAACAGTCTTGCATTCGCGGTCTAAACATAATGAGATGGACTATTATTTTCGTATAAGCTGGTGTAACATTGCAAATATTTTGATAAGAGATTTAAGGAACTCCTACCGCATTCAAGATGCACTGTTTTGGATTTCCTCAATGAAGATTCATGTAATCTTTTTATTTGTTTTACTTTTTATTTTCTTTATATCCTTGTGGGTCTTTTGATGGAATAACTCTCACCACTTAGTCATCTTTTTATTTTTGAATTTAACGAAGCTTAAGGTTTACAGAAACTAATTTTCAGTAATTAAGTCAAACCACATAATTGACCAAAAATTGATAACTCAAATAAATACTCGTTACTAATAATAATAAGTTCTGAAAACTAAAAAAAAAAAAGGCATCGTTCACTAGAAATTTAAATGGCTAATGAAGGGGAAAAAAAAAACAATTGAAGAATTTGATGATGCATGCAATGCAAGCTATGGCAAATTCACTCTGTTCAGAAGCCATCTGGTGTAGCGATAATTGGATGGAACTGACATGATATGATTAACCTATAATTAAAGACAGATAAATATTAGAATTAGAATAAAATAATTTAACTAAAGTGAAATTAATTAATTAATTAACTAACCTTGCAATCGATTGAACAAAAGGAATTATGATGTTCAAGCGTTGCATCGCAGCCGTCACGTTCACAATTATTGCCTCCATAACTTGTCTGTGGCCGTTGCTTAATAAATAACACTTGGGCACCATTATGGACTCGTGCCTAAAGAGTAACATAGATTTAGAACACATAAATGTATAAAGCGAGGAAAGTGAGGAAAAAAAGTTTTTTTTTGAAAGTGTGTACATATTTAATGACAAATTATTAAAAATGAAATTAATATAATCATTATTTTTGGACCGTATGAAAACACTAATTCATTAAAATAATACTCTCTTTTTTTTCTTTTTTTTAAAGTATTGTAATAAAGAGAAAAGAATAATAGAAAGTCATGGTTTATGAATATCACATACATAGAAATAGCATGACAACTTACTTGGATATGACTACAATCAAGCAACTCGTTGGTATTGTCCAACTTTACAACTGCACAACTTTGATTTCTACCACTGCCACTTGTGAAAATCTGAAAAATTAAAAATTGATGTAAAGCAATATCAAAGCAAAATAAAAGATCACAATAGTACAGAATCAATAAGTATAGATAGTAACCTTTAAGAGTCGATGATTCGCATGATCATCGCAATCTTTACAAATACAAGTTCGACATTCCAAACAAAAAAGGTTCTTATGTTTTCGATTATGACCTTGCTCTTCACAATGCTCGTCGAATCTTCCTTTAAGAAGAGCGGTTAGCCAACGAGGTAAAATTACAACATTGTCCTGAAAAACATGGAAAGGATTAATACAGCTAAAATTAACCTAAATTATAAGAAACAACTAACGATATAAAAAATAAAAGGCAACCATTGTTTTCTTGGTAGGGATTCTAGCAAGAGAATAACTTTTGCAAGAGGAGAGGAGTGCTGGCTAGCTAGCTAGAAAGAGTATAATTGCAATGAATCAAATAGAGAAGAAATTCGAACTATTTAAAGAGATGAATGTGCCGTATTTATGTCGTGTTTGTGTGACTTAATAGGTCGTATTATATTGCAAAAAGGGAAAGAACGAAAAGGGGACAAATACATATTGTAAAAACGGGAAAGCAAGGAAAAGGGGGGAAAAAGATTGCACGTTCAGAAGGTGACGCCCGTATGGTTAAATTCTTATATATTTTGCATGTTAATTAAATATAGGAGTAATAATGGCATGTAATCCCTTTTAAGTTTGAAAAGTACAATAATTATATTAGAAATAGGTTTTGCTTAGGGGATGTTATAATTAATGAAATAGATTTTGTTGACAAAAATTTTTTGTACGCGGGAAGATTAGTTTCTATTTTTAGCAACTATAAAATGGAAAAGTCCTTATTCAAGTTGTGCTTATGTCTTAATTAACGCAACGCTATTTTGTTGCCTACTCTGATCTAGTGTTAGATCAGGAAACGAGAAAGAAAAGAAAAGAAAAGGAACAAAAGTAGAACTTTTGTTGCCTACTCTGATCTAGTGTTAGATCAGGAAACGAGAAAGAAAAGGAACAAAAGTAGAAAATAGAAATTATAAGTTATTGGGAAAAAAAAAAGATATATGCACAAGTTGGTTTGGATTAACTAATTTTCGAGATCTATATGTAATTAATTATATGGCTTTTACACATTACAAAGCCTATTAATAAAAACTAAGAAAATAAAGCAGAGATAAATCTTTTAATTAACTTGTGTCATAGACCACGTGGAATTGTTTGTGCCGGAAAGATATCGAAAGAAATCATCCCACTAAGATGATGTAATTTTTTTACCGCATTAATATTGTGGTTAACAAACCAGTTGAAAAGGTGATTTTAAATTTAAAAAGTAAAGCAAATAGAGATATGATAAAATACAATCTTTGTATTTATCTCATTGAATTCACTGTCAGTTTTATCTCTCACATTTGAAATTGGATTCTTGAAGATTGTCTCTACTCCTGAATGATTAGACGCAAAAGATTCGATAAGCTATTCTTATTCCATAGCACTTTAGTGCCAAATAATATGAATTGTTTTTGTTATTCTAATTGATTTGATAGTGCATTCTTGTAAATTCCAGTTGTATTGTCAAACTGGATTATGTTTATAACATAGCAGTCTCCTTCCAAATCCAGCTGGGCGTATAATGTTAACCTAGGAAAACCATTTAATTTTTAATAGTATAACACTTTTTTTATTCTCTTTTTGTTTCAAATGCATAGTGTATTAGTGTTAAAAATTGTTTAATTATGAAGCGGTAATAATGTTATTTTGTGCTTATGTTATAATTTATATTTGTGTTTATGGAATATATTAGGAATTATTAATTATGTATTAAATATATCTAATTTTGTGTATTTTTGTGTGTTTATTAGGTAAAATATTAATTTCACGCAATTCGAGACTCCAAACAAATAAACAGAGGTCAAATTTGGATTCCGCAAGTTTGAAAACCTTAAGATTAGTTAAGATCGGCTTAAAATTGACCTTGTGTAAAAAGAGTTGACTTTTTCGCTTGACCGAGCACTGATTGGATGATGAAATGAGCTTACAGTAGATTTGAGTGCATGGGATAGCAGGCAATTTTGACTAAATCTCAACCGTTCATGATTCAATGGCCATGATTGTGCCACGTGGCAATGGTTGGTGAAGCAAGTGTAGGATCCGAATCTTTATATTCGGGTGGACCCGATCCACCCATTAACCCGCCAAATCTCAAACAATGAAACGTGTGATGTTGACTTTTGAAGTTTGACTAGCTGTTGGATCTTGATCTAATGGTTGTGAAGAGCGCATGCATGAAACTTATGATGGACTGCAAAATACTGGATTATGAATTTATTTTTCTATAAATAGAGACTCATTTTTATGTTTTTAATGATCTCTCTTCTTCTCAAATTCTCTCCATCTCCCTGTAATCTTGATTTTCAGGTGTGCTTTTAATATTTTGTATAATTATTTTTATAAATAAATTTAGTTTTAGTTTCAATTTTAGTTGTTTTTATTACTTTTAATTATAAGTAATTTAATATTAATAAATCTTTTTATTTCAATTATGCTCAACTAAATAATAATAGTTAGGGTGAGGTGAAACTCTTGGGAAATAAATATGATTTAATCAAATTCTATTTTTAATTCTATAAATTAAATTATTTTCTATTTAATTTTATACATATTTTATATTTTGAAATTTTGATTTATTGTAAACAAACAAGGGAGTTTGGCATAATAAATTCTTCATCCATCATAAAATTAAAGGGAAAATAATAATAATTTAAATAATTAATATTTTTGGTAATAAATCTAAAAAAAAGCAAAAAGAATTTATTAAGTTTTATTTACTACTAAGAGTGGATCCACAACTCTAACTAGATCAATTTCATAGTTTTATTTAAATTAAGTTGTTTATATTTAAGTTTTATTTAAATTTTTAAATAAATAAAATAAACAAATTAAATATTTTCTCTGTGGATCAACCTCGGACTCACCGAGCTATAATACAACAAGACACTCTTATACTTGGGTGTTAAAAATTACTTTTAAGTTGTGTCAATAGTCATTGATAAAACCTAAAAACGTATTTCTTTTATCCTCTTGCAACTATCCATGCCGCCATAGTAATTAAAAACTAACATCTGTGAATTATTAATTAGAGCCAACATTGAATTGTGAGAACATGAACTTTATTACTCATATGAAATTTGTATCTTGTTACTTTAAATTTTTTTGTTCTCTTCAATTGAACTTCATATTCGATGTAAAGTTTTTATATGGATTACTCATTAATTTTTTTTAGTTTCTAAGTTTCCAATCTCTTCTTGTATTTGGGGAAATAAAATTTCTCAGTATTAAAATGAATATACTTTTGTAGTATTCCATTTAGAGCTCATGTGTCAACGTCTAAAGCAAGTATATATATGTTGAGCTCTTTTGGAATGACTTGAACACTTCAACAAGATCAGCATCTTAAGTGTTATCCATGATATAGAATGTAGCACTTATTTGCTAATTTAAAATTAAAAATCAATATTTACCAACAAGCTGTAAGTTACTTGCTATATTTCAATTAATTAAACCATATGAGATTACCTCTCTCTAATATTCATTGATATTTTTTATTATTTGTGCTCTTACTACTAATGAGTTACTCAATCTTCTAGAAGCTTATAGTCCAGAGCCAAATCCCAAGACTCTTGCGTTGGATTGGTCGATTGATGATGGTAGTAGTAGTAAGAAGTACAAATTATACCTAACTCTCTGTTTTTAAATATTTTTTATTGCTGTGTTCAGGTGATGTCTTCTAAACTTTATTTTTTTCCTTCACGATATTGATGATAATGTCTCATTGAGGTTAAGAGGAGGGAATAATTGACAATTGTGCAATAAATATTAGTTGTGTTCTTGTATTTTTGCTAACTTTTTCTAAATTTTTGGGTCGAAAATAGCCGAATATAGTGTTTAGTTACTCTAGACATACATTTTGATACGCATCTTCTTAGACTTTGAGTCTAAATAAAAAAATAAAATAAAAAACAAAATTTTGAATTCTCCATTCTAATATTATTGAGTGCCCTTTTTTGTCTACCTTGGCCATCTTGACAGATTCAATAGATTAGTCTAGACACACATGACAGATGGTGGTGGTAAGTTAAGATTTTGTACTACCTAATCTTTTCATTTCATTCGTAAGCAACAACCAGAGGTAGTAGAACTTACCCCCCCAAAAAAAAGAGAAAGAAAAAAATAAAAGAGACACTCTCACTTACTAACAAGGTCTCCTGCCTAAGCAAGCGGAGGGTATTCGTGTAAAATGGTGAGGGTTGATCAAGCTTATGTAAACTCTTACTTAGTAACTGGGCCTACTGCTTAAGCAAGCAGAAGGTGTTTGCAAAAAATGTTGAGAGTTCGATTTGTCCAACCCAACTCTTTCTTAATAATCGAGCCTTATTCTTAAGCAAGCAGAGATTGTTCACGTAAAACAATTAGAGTTGGTTAGAAATATATTATAAATAAACTTGCTACCTAAGAAAAATACCTTCAATGAAGTGGTAAGAACGAAAATATCACTTTATTTTAACCAAACCCCATAATCATTATGTCAAAGATCAGTGCACACGAAAGAAGTTTTGCTAAATTGATGATTGATGGTTAAGTGGCGAAGGGGAAGAATAGAATTTCGAAGAGTTCATTTATTTGGTAAACATATTTTAATTTGATTTCGATTTTATAGCTTATTGCTATGGACGAGCAATAAGCTTATTGAAGGGTGTGTTGAGGGATAAAGAATACATATTTACATAAGGTTGAATCATCATTTTGCACTCCAAGCCTCACTAACAATTATACTTTTATATATTTAAGTCCTTTAAACTTTAATTTTGTGTGTATTGTTATAATTTTACGTATTTCAAGGGTATTTTGGATATTTCATGATTAATGAGAAGTCAGATAGTCTCACTCTTAATTATAGGAGAAAGCATAACTACACCCATAAAGTTTAAGAAAATGGTCAAACAAACTCCCAATTTTCAATAAAAGAATCCTCGTTTGCTATAATATCTTTTGGCGCTAATTAACCACAAAAAAATGACTCAATGTTTTCTAAAAATAGAAATATAATATCAAAATGAATGTAATAATACATACATTTTAAAATAATTTCAACATTAAAAAATTGTTTATTATTTTATAATCTATTAGACATATTCTATTATATTAAAGTAAATTTTATACAAATGGAAACATAATATTAAAATATTATATAATAGTTTGAATTATTTTGAATTTTAAATAACATAATTTTAACTTTAAACTAATGCATGAGATATATTTTATTAATTGTAAAATTTATTTAAACCAAAGATTTATTTAAAATCTTTATAATAAATACAAATACATTAACGAAATAAATATAATAATTTATATTTTCAAAATTATTTCACATATTATTTTTTTACTATTATTAATCTACTAGATAGAGTAAATTATATATAGCACACTTTTATATTTATTAAAAATTTTGAGGTTATTTTTTTACTTACTATATGTAAAGAATATTAACTAGTTAAAATTAGGTCTTGGTGTCCGTTATTGAAATTGGGGTTCTTCAAGACTATTTTCCCAAATCTCGGAGGCTTAGCTATCTTTTTCCCTTAACTTGCATTACAGATTATGGAATTGATTTTACCAAAATTATATCCACCCAAAGATTCTATTATGTTTCTATTCATATATATGCATATATATATATATATATATTAAAAAATTACTCACAAAAATAAAAACTCTTTTCATCAGGTGTATCAAATATGGGGACTGTAGAAAAAAAAGATAATAATAATAATAGTAATAGTAATAGTCATTGTAATAGTAATAATGTTGTAATACAGTGAATGATAAATTAATAACCTTAATTAAATAATAAAATTCTATGATCCCAACTTGGGCCTATTTGAAAAATTACTAATTTAGATAAAAGCATAAGATAATAACATTTTATTCTAAAGCAACAAAAGTAAATACATATATAATTCATAATTCAGACCAATGCTTCATATTCTCTTCATTAATTCTTTTGGTTAATCTATTTGTGTTTCGTAGTCATAAACTTGTAATTTTTTTTGCTAGCCCCAAGGGCTTCATTGTCATGTAGTTTTTACATAATTTTATTTGATTGGTTACCTAAGTTTATATCTTGAGAAGATATAAAAATCATTATTTTACCCATCAAAAATCAAAACTTATATACATATATAAAATTAAAAGAAAAAACTTGTTCAGTGCTAAAATGAGTTTTCCTCATATAACATTTCTATGGAAGGATTTACCTTAATGACAATGTGAAAACATAAGAATTTGATTGATAAGAGAAACAAAGCTTCTCGATAATGAATGTTTTATTGAAAAAGTTTGAATTAATAAAATTAGGGTTTTGCGCCCCTAACATAGTAGCCCTAAACATCACAAATTTACGAAAATAGACAAATCTAAAATAGGGTGGGTGCTTTGGATCATGGTCTTCAGTTTCTAAGAGAAAGTTGTCCACTTAACTTGAATGGTTTAATTTTATGATGCTAATTAGGGTGGGTGCTTTGATCACACTCGATAAAGTGCAAACACAAACAAAAATGTGCAATCTATTTTGGGTTTTGTTTGTTTAGTTGCAAGCTTTGAAACAGTATATTGTAAGCCCAAATCGAACATCGATAGCCTAAGTTATGACCTCCGGAAGGTACCTTATTCATCTCACGCAACCATCCTACCTCACTTAGCCAACCAAGTAGACACACTTTGGATCATGGTCTTCAGTTTCTAAGTTCAAGTTGTACACTTAACTTGAATGGTTTAATTTTGTGATGTTGATTGGGGCCCTTTTTTGTTTATCACACTCGATGAAGTACAACGGGATTTTGTATCTTTCTCAATGCAAACCATATCTCATGGTGTTCTAAGAAGCGGCCCACTGTATGAAGTGTTGATCACTTGCTTTCACAACAGTTGAGCTCACATGGCTAACCTTCCTATTCTTCGTGTTTTGTGATAATATAAGTGCGTTACACACATATGACAGTAAATCCAGTCTTGCATGCGCGGTCTAAACATAATGAGATGGACTATCATTTTCGTATAAACTGATGTAACATTGCAAATATTTTGATAAGAGATTTAAGGAACTCCTACCGCATTCAAGATGAACTGTTTTGGATTTCCTCAATGAAGATTCATATAATCCCTTTGTTTGCTTTACTTTTTGTTTNACACTCTAACATGGATATTGATTCTTAATCTTTCTTATTAGATCATAATTGCATTTTTCAATAAATCATTACTGCATTTGAATTATTGAAGTAAAACCCTCCTGGAGCTCAGCCATATGCATATCTACGCTGGGACCATCATGTATTATCATCCATGTTCTTCAATAAGGTCAATGTATGCCGATGTCATTCGAATCAGGATTTTCATTTTCAAAGATTTTACGTATTTCATGGCCAAACTTTTTTTTTAAATTTATTTTTTATCGTGGATTTTGTTTTGTTTTTAATTGATGATGGCCAATAGAAAATTTGAATTTATCAATTTTTGACAGACGAATTAATCAACTTTTGACAGAAACATTAAACATTCACATGCAATTGAACTTTGAAAGAAGAAAATATGTGAGGAATAGGAAGAGAAAGAGAACACAATGTTCATTCGGTAATTCCACAAAAATTTCATAAATAATAAAAATTTTATAAAAAAGAGGTTCTAAAAATAAAATTTGTGGGTTCAAATAGTCTCACTCTTAATTATAGGAGAAAGCATAACTACACCCATAAAATTTAAGAAAAGGGTCAAACAAACTCCTAATTTTCAATAAAGGAATCCTCCTTTACTATAATATCCTTTGGCGCTATTTAACCACAAAAAAAAATGACTCAATGTTTCTAAAAATAGAAATATAATATTAAAATGAATGTAATAATATATACACTTTAAAATAATTTCAACATTAAAAAATTATTTAATATTTTACAATCTATTAGACAT
>MKYO02020009.1:467612-483747 GCA_002013955.2 Citrus medica | reverse complement strand
CATTGCAATTCCAATTTCAGAATTTATTCTTGTCATTTTAATTTAAGTTTTAGCATATTCCAAGTCATTTCCACCACAAATCCAATCATCTCATACAAAATTAATTCTATATATAATTAAAATCCACCTCCTCGTGGGATCGACACTCGTCACCATTGATCTATACTACAATAGATTCGTGCGCTTGCGAGTACATTAAAATTTGCACAACACTAGCCCCAAGGGCTTCATTGTCATGTAGTTTTTACATAATTTTATTTGATTGGTTACCTAAGTTTATATCTTGAGAAGATATAAAAATCATCATTTTACCCATCAAAAATCAAAACTTATGTACATATATAAAATTAAAAGAAAAAACTTGTTCAGTGGCAAAATGAGTTTTCCCCATATAACTTTTATATGGAGGGATTTACCTTAATGACAATGTGAAAACATAAGAATTTGATTGATAAGAGAAACATAGCTTCTCAATAATGAATGTTTTATTGAAAAAGTTTGAATTAATAAAATTAGGGTTTTGTGCCCCTAACATAGTAGCCCTAAACATCACAAATTTACGAAAATAGAAAAATCTAAAATATTATTTTGTATTAAGATTCTCCTATTCTAAATAAGAAAAAAATAAATAAATGGCACCCAAATTTGTTTTCTAAAAAAAATCCAAAAAAAGAGAAATAGGAAATATCTTAAAACTAAAAAACGACCAAGAAAAAATACAATTTTTAGCTCGAGCACGGACCAAAAGGGTGCAATCTATTTTGGGCTTTGTTCGTCTAGTCGCAAACTTCGAAACAGTATATTATATGCCCAAAACAAACACCTGTAACTCAAGTTATGACCTCTAGAATATACCCTACTCATCTCACGCAACCATCTTACATCGCTTTGCCAACCAAGTACCCATACTTTGGATCATGGTCTTCAGTTTCTAAGAGAAAGTTGTCCACTTAACTTGAATGGTTTAATTTTATGATGCTAATTAGGGTGGGTGGTTTGATCACACTCGATAAAGTACAAACACAAACCAAAAATGTGCAATCTATTTTGGGTTTTGTTTGTTTAGTTGCAAACTTTGAAACAATATATTATATGCCCAAATCAAACATCGGTAGCCTAAGTTATGACCTCCGGAAGGTACCTTATTCATCTCACGCAACCATCCTACAGCACTTAGCCAACCAAGTAGACATACTTTGGATCATGGTTTTCAGTTTCTAAGTTCAAGTTGTACACTTAACTTGAATGGTTTAATTTTGTGATGCTGATTGGGGCCCTCTTTTTTTTTATCACACTCGATGAAGTACAACAGCATTTTGTATCTTTCTCAATGCAAACCGTATCTCATTGTGTTCTAAGAAGCAGCCCACTGTATGAATTGTTGATCACTTGCTTTCACAACAGTTGAGTTCACATGGCTAACCTTCTTATTCTTCGTGTTTTGTGATAATATAAGTGCGTTACACACATATGACAGTAAATCCAGTCTTGCATGCGCGGTCTAAACATAATGAGATGGACTATCATTTTCGTATAAACTGATGTAACATTACAAATATTTTGATAAGAGATTTAAAGAACTCCTACCGCATTCAAGATGAACTGTTTTGGATTTCCTCAATGAAGATTCATATAATCCCTTTGTTTGCTTTACTTTTTGTTTTTTTTATATCCTTATGGGTCTTTTGATGGAATAACTCTCACCACTTATTCATCTTTTTATTTTTGAATTTAACGAAGCTTAGGGTTTACAGAAACCAACTTTCAGTAATTAAGTCAAACCACATAATTGACCAAAGATTGATAACTCAAATAAATACTCGTTACTAATAATAATAAGTTCTGAAAACCCAAAAAAAAAAGTGCCCTTCACTAGAAATTGAAATGTCTAATGAAGGGGAAAAAACAATTGAAGAATTTGATGATGCATGCAATGCAAGCTATGGGAGATTCACTTTGTTCAGAAGCCATCTAGCATTGTGCTAATTAGATGGAGCTGACATGATATGATTAACCTATAATTAAAGAGGGATAAATATTAGAGTTAGAATAAAATAGTTTAACTAAAGTGAAATTAATTAATCAATTAACTAACCTTGCAATCGATTGAACAAAAGGAATTATGATGTTAAGAGTATTCAAGTTTGCTTTCGTCAGTGCACAATGCAAGCAAAGTGCACAACGCAAGCAAACAAGTTAATGCATAACACAAGCAAATAAATAAGTGTTTGATTGTATTCTAAAAGCATATTTATTGAGTTTCTTAAGAAACAAAAAAAGATTATTCTTTAAAAGACGTAGGATCATGAATCTTGACAAGAACCCGTTTCCCCCAATATTTATTAGAAAGAAAATATCCTCCAGTAATTGTGGGTTTTCTTGACTCAGTGTTGACCAAGAGTGCATCAAACTTATTTAGTAAAATGTTTTGCCATGCTGTCGACAGAAAGATTATTATCTTCTAGCACAACGTGTACTTTGTTGGGAAAATATGCTCTTTAAAAGCATATGTGTTTATTTAATTGTAATAAACATTTTTTTCTGATTAATAAAATAAATGAGGTATTTTATTCAAATATCTTAATTGCATTAATATTTGTATTAAAGTCCATTTAATCATATTATATGTATTTATGTGATCACCATGTGGATTCATAGAAGACATAAATACAAGTTATCTTATGATTAAATAAATTTAGTTCGCAGTTGATAAATAAAGTTGGGCACTTTATTTAGGTATAGACTGTAATAAATTCATTGAATGATTTGTCTTAATCATGTATGAATTTATTGATGTAGTACGACTACATTGAACAGGATCACATATGAGATTTAATTAACTTTGTAATAACTGTCAGACTTATTAAATCTCATAGGCGTTGATTTTACTGTAATCTTAATCTTGAGTTAATTATGATTTCATGATTGTAATTGTTATTCCATTTGAGTTACCAATGGGCACGACACATTCTTGTGGTCAAGATTACCCGGTATCTTGGTGGGAGCAATTATGAGTATTGGAGTTATGGATTAACAATATAGAATTTGTACAACACATCTCTTGATGGGTTTTCGGCACTTGATCATAGAATTCTCTGGCCAGAGTGTGTCAACATATTTAGTATGTTGAAAATGATCATTAGAGAAAACCAGTAAGGATCAAGGAATAAGATGTTATTAAATTGATTGGACAGTTGAGATATCAATTTAATTAACGATGTGGTACAAAGGATTGTGCAGTAAAGAAATCAATGTGGCTTGGGACGAATTATTATTCGAGCATACAATTATGGAAGTCAGTTCCAATCTTTTAGTGGAGTAGATTTGGAATTAAATAATTGGGCTAGTTTAATTACAGGCCTAATTATTGTAGCCACTATTGTATGTTCCCAAATGATCCCCGGGTTAGCTCATTTAATTGACTGCACCACTACTGGACTAATAAGCAAGATAACTAGCTATTTGGGTCAAAAGCCTAAATATATCATTTAGTGGGAGGCTCCATTTAATTAGCTTTTGTGTAAGGGGCCTTATGTTATTTTACAAGGTGGGTCCCCTATTGAAAAAGAAAATAACGTGAGTTTTATTTAGGGCATTATTTGGAGCCTAGGATTTTCACTAAAGGGACATATATAAGGCTTATTTTCTCTAAAGAAAAAAGAGAAGCCACTTTATACAAATCGGAGAATAAGATTTTTCTCTCTATTGTTGAGAGAAAAATTTTCTCGTGCTAGTTGCTTTGGTAGTGATAAAGGCGCCCACACGTCAAGTGCAGATCGAACCTGAGTCATAACCTGGAAGATCATTGGTGACAGTTCGTGATCTAACAAGCGTGGTGGTGACGGATCGTGATCTAACAGGAGTGGTGGTGGCGGATCGTGATCTAGGAGCCTAAATCACTTCAGCGGAAAAAGCCAACTCGGATTTTCAAGGTACGATTTCTAGAATACGAATTCTTATATATTATATGAGAGCGATCTTCAAAAGGTTTTATAAAAATTTAAAAACCTGATTTTTCCCCAACATACTTGACACCACACTTAGCAGGAGATCATTACTCTCTAGGGACACTAAGTGCTTGATACTATATTTATTAAAGTGAGGCTTAAGTTTTGGAAATACCCTCTCATAAATTAATTAGAAGTAAAAAGGAATTAAGCCCCTGGTGAAGTGTTGAGTTGAATTAAGAGACTCAAGTGTTTTATTTGAATTATTTTCATCCTTAATTTATTCCCACCATTTTTATTCTAAATCTTAGTGTTGATAAAAAAAAAATCATCTCTAGCCAATTCACATGCACTCTTAGAAAATTAACTCTACACATAACTAAATTAACCTCCTCCTCAATCGACACTCGTCACCATAAATATGTACTACAATAGATTCGTATGCTTGCGAGTACAATAAAATTTAAACAGCAGTATCCGTCAACGCACAGTTTTATTGTTTTATAAATTTTAATTTTTAAATTACATTAAAAATATTTAATTATAAAAATACATAAACTCTGTTATTAACAACCACTTGTTGCTCGAGACCTAACCTAATCTTTTTAATTATAAAAATACATAACTATTATTGCTAGCTTGATTCACATATTACTCTTCACAGTATTTATGTATATATTTTTAAAGAAATTTGTGTACCTATCAATGAAAAGGCAGCCATATTAGTTGAAATTGGTCTATCTTGATTTCTCGGTTTTGGCCAAAAAACCACCTAAACGCGCCTACTAATCTAGTCAAAAGCTCAAGCATAAGCATAACTCCTAACCTAACGTTAATTGTATATTTATATGCAATAGTAAGGGTATATTTTTATAGAAATGTTTAGATAAATTTTTTGGATGTGTATTATGATTTTGGATGTGGTATTATGATTTGGAATAAATATGTCACTATTGCCACCGTCGTGAGTTACAGGCAAAACTGCTGATTTGAAAGAAATATATGGTTACTGCCGTAACTACAGGTTATGGACAAAACCTGCTGCAGGTTATCGATGGTTTTGATAATTGTTAAAATCCATAGCAGATAGTTTTTTTTTTAATAAAAAAAGCTAATACCCACAACTAGTTGCGGGTGGGTTCGGTAATTTAAGCATTTTGGTTGTGCCGGATTTGTAATGACAAACCTGCTGCGGGTGGTACTCAATGCCATCCTGAATCATGGAGCGAGTACAAAAATTAAGTATCTCATGTGAGGGTTAATCCCCAAAATGGTGAAAAGTTATCCCACTCTCTTTATGGAATAATTACTTAGGATAAGTGTTTATAATGTTGGAAAAATAATTACCAAGGAACAGTCCGTTTCTCTAAATGAACTATTAAGTTGACATAATTACTGAAGCATCAAGTCTCTAATACTAATGCTAGCTAGTTTCGAACCCAATTTCTTCTGGAATCGATAAGGGATAACCACAACATTGTATAATAACTATACGAATAAATACCCTTTCAAGAAATTCCAAGATCGCCACTTCAGTGGACCATTCCTAAAGATTCAATCATTGGAAATTGGTATTAGTCCCTTTAGTATATAGAAGTATTATTCCAAGTAAAAAAAAGGAGAATTCTAATTCATAACAATAATAATAAGGAATTTCAAATAAAACAGAAACTAATAAAATAGACTGTCACTACAAATAATTTGGAAACTCCGAGCTTCAGAATTTTCTTTGTCATTTATTCATTATTTCTTCGTCAAATTAAACCAACGAGCTTCTTCAAAGACCCAACTTGTTCAGTAGACGAGGAAAATTGCTTGAATTCCATGAATTTTGACAGAGATAAGAAACCTAAATGGGGGAGGATTAATAATTAGAAAAAGAATAATGTAAACTTTTATATATGTATACATAGATGTATAATTGATACTAAGCGACTAAAAAAATTTACCCGGTAATATGTGTATAGATATACACACACACATATGCACATATACGAATTATAAGGAGATTTTGAATGAACCTTGCAATAGAGTGAACAGAAATAATTATTCCCTTGCAGCCTAGCTGAACAGCCATTGCATTTATTGGAGATGGATTCTCTAAAATATGCTTCTGGCCTTTGGTTTATATGTAGCACTTTTTCACCATCTCGTTGGTATGTCTGAAGAGAAAACATATGAAGCATATTTGTAAGAAAGTGGGCAGATATAAATGTGGTTTCAACAGTTAAATGCTCATCTGTGGATACAGAACTTGAGCCAAGATCAAAATTGTATGCCATAGCCCAATTCGGATTTTGCAAAATTCGGATGTTTGTACATGAGCATTATTATGTAGTTCAGAATAGTACTTCGTTGGCAAATACAAGAATTTTTGAAGAAAATATTCAATGAAGAAGAAATAAATAAGATTGCAATTCAAGATTTGACTTTTAACTTGGATATGTCCACAATCAATAAACTCGTCAGCGTCAACCAACCGTACAACGCTCTTTCCGCTAGATGTGCGGATCTGAAGTATTAAAGATTTACAAAACAAATACATAAGTAAATAAATCATGCAGATGGTTTTAAAAATTACATAATGTAATAAATTTAATTCAATTAATATTTATTTATTCACGTGAACCTTGAAGAGGTGATGAGTACTTTCGTGATCGGACAAGCATTTTTCGCATATACTGGCGCAACAATTCAAACAATATATGTTCCTTTGTTTAACAGACTTTCCATGATTGCAATTTTAAAAGCTTCTCTCTTGGAAAAGAGTCAAAAGACCTTGCAGCCACTGGGGTTGATTCCCTGCCTGAAAACACGATTGAAATATAATTGATGTTATTAACTGATAAAATTAAATAATAAAAATTTCGAGTCCTAATAAACAAACGAAGTTTGATTCAATATGCTAATCACCCTTGACACGAGATTATTGAAAGATCAGCACAACTAAATGATTAAAGCTGAATCTAAATTCTAATCAAAAAGTGAAAATTAAAAAAAAAATGACCATAATTATCTTTTGATGCGGAGACCGTATATTTTTTAGAGAGAGAGGGGTGTTAGTAAAGAGAATTACACAAGAGTCAAAGAGAATTGAGCATTTTATATATGTATGTGTCTTATTTGTGTCGTATTCCTGGTCGAAAAATTCTAGCACTGTTTTAATTAATTAATGTGATAGGTTCAATCAACAAGAAAAAAAAAAGCACGCGGGTAGATTAATTTCAGTTTTAGCAACTATAATAGGAAACTTTTGAGTCTTATTTTGTTGCCTACTCTAGTGTTAGATGAGGAAACTTCAAAAAGAATAAAAGTGGAAAAAATAAATTGCAATGAGTTAATGGGAAACAAATAATACATGCGCCAAGTTGATTTGGATTAATTAATTTTCGACATCTATAATTAATTATAGGGTAGGGTTAGTTGAACCCACAAAATTCCTCTCTACACATGTATAAAAGATATATTTATTTTTAAATTTTTAAAATTTTAGAATGTCAGAATTACTATTTATTTTTTTCTTTCTTTTACAGATGCATATTCTCTCTCTAATATGACATCTTGTAAACTAAATTCTCACTTACACTCTAACATGGATATTGATTCTTAATCTTTCTTATTAGATCATAATTGCATTTTTCAATAAATCATTACTGCATTTGAATTATTGAAGTAAAACCCTCCTGGAGCTCAGCCATATGCATATCTACGCTGGGACCATCATGTATTATCATCCATGTTCTCCAATAAGGTCAATGTATGCCGATGTCATTCGAATCAGGATTTTCATTTTCAAAGATTTTACGTATTTCATGGCCTGTAAACTTTTTTTTTTAAATTTATTTTTTATCGTAGATTTTCTTTTGTTTTTTGTTGATGATGGCCAATAGAAAATTTGAATTTATCAATTTTTGACAGACGAATTTATCAACTTTTGACACAAACATTAAACATTCACATGCAATTGAACTTTGAAAGAAGAAAATATGTGAGGAATAGGAAGAGAAAGAGAACACATTGTTCATTCGGTAATTCCACAAAAATTTCATAAATAATAAAAATTTTATAAAAAAGTGGTTCTAAAAATAAAATTTGTGGGTTCAAATAGTCTCACTCTTAATTATACGAGAAAGCATAACTACACCCATAAAATTTAAGAAAACGGTCAAACAAACTCCTAATTTTCAATAAAGGAATCCTCCTTTGCTATAATATCCTTTGGCGCTAATTAACCACAAAAAAAAAATGACTCAATATTTTCTAAAAATAGAAATATAATATTAAAATGAATGTAATAATATATACACTTTAAAATAATTTCAACATTAAAAAATTATTTAATATTTTACAATCTATTAGACATTCTATTATATTAAAGTAAATTTTATACAAATGGAAACATAATATTAAAATATTATATAATAGTTTGAATTATTTTGAATTTTACATAAAATAATTTTAACTTTAAACTAATGCATGAGATATATTTTATTAATTGTAAAATTTATTTAAACCAAAGATTTATTTAAAATCTTTATAATAAAGACAAATATATTAATGAAATAAATATAATAATTTATATTTTCAAATATTTTTTTTTACTATTATTAGTCTACTAGATAGAGTAAATTATATATAGCACACTTTTATATTTATTAAAAATTTTGAGGCTATTTTTTTACTTACTATATGTAAAGAATATTAACTAGTTAAAATTAGGTCTTGGTGTCCGTTATTGAAATTGGGGTTCTTCAAGACCATTTTCCCAAATCTCGGAGGCTTAGCTATCTTTTTCCCTTAACTTGCATTACAGATTATGGAATTGATTTTACCAAAATTATATCCACCCAAAGATTCTATTATGTTTCTATTTGTATATATGCATATATATATATATATATATTAAAAAATTACTCACAAAAATAAAAACTCGTTTCATCAGGTGTATCAAATATGGGGACTGTAGAAAAAAAAGATAATAATAATAATAGTAATAGTAATAGTCATTGTAATAGTAATAATGTTGTAATACAGTGAATGATAAATTAATAACCTTAATTAAATAATAAAATTCTATGATCCCAACTTGGGCCTATTTGAAAAATTACTAATTTTGATAAAAGCATAAGATAATAACTTTTTATTCTAAAGCAACAAAAGTAAATACATATATAATTCATAATTCAAACCAATGCTTCATATTCTCTTCATTAATTCTTTTGGTTAATCTTGTATTTTTTTTTGCTAGCCCCAAGGGCTTCATTGTCATGTAATTTTTACATAATTTTATTTGATTGGTTACCTAAGTTTATGTCTTGAGAAGATATAAAATCATCATTTTACCCATCAAAAATAAAAACTTATATACATATATAAAATTAAAAGAAAAAACTTGTTCAGTGCTAAAATGAGTTTTCCCCATATAACTTTCTATGGAGGGATTTACCTTAATGACAATGTGAGAACATAAGAATTTGATTGATAAGAGAAACAAAGGTTCTCGATAATGAATGTTTTATTGAAAAAGTTTGAATTAATAAAATTAGGGTTTTACGCCCCTAACATAGTAGCCCTAAACATCACAAATTTACGAAAATAGACAAATCTAAAATATTATTTTATATTAAGATTCTCCTATTCTAAATAAGAAAAAAATAAATAAATGGCACCCAAATTTGATTTCTAAAAAAAATCCAAAAAAGAGATAGGAAATATCTTAAAACTAAAAAACGACCAAGAAAAAATACAATTTTTAGCTCGAGCACGGACCAAAAGGGTACAATCTATTTTGGGCTTTGTTCTTCTAGTCGCAAACTTCGAAATAATATATTATATGTCCAAAACAAACACCTGTAACTCAAGCTATGACCTCTAGAATGTACCCTACTCATCTCACGCAACCATCTTATATCGCTTTGCCAACCAAGTACCCATACTTTAGATCATGGTCTTCAGTTTCTAAGAGAAAGTTGTCCACTTAACTTGAATGGTTTAATTTTATGATGCTAATTAGGGTGGGTGGTTTGATCACACTCGATAAAGTACAAACACAAACCAAAAATGTGCAATCTATTTTGGTTTTGTTTGTTTAGTTGCAAACTTTGAAACAATATATTATATGCCCAAATCGAACATCGGTAGCCTAAGTTATGACCTCCAGAAGGTACCTTATTCATCTCAAGCAACCATCCTACCGCACTTAGCCAACCAAGTAGACATACTTTGGATCATGGTTTTCAGTTTCTAAGTTCAAGTTGTACACTTAACTTGAATGGTTTAATTTTGTGGTGTTGATTGGGGCCCCTTTTTTTTTTTTATCACACTCGATGAAGTACAACAGGATTTTGTATCTTTCTCAATGCAAACTGTATCTCATGGTGTTCTAAGAAGCGGCCCACTGTATGAATTGTTGATCACTTGCTTTCACAACAGCTGAGCTCACATGGCTAACCTTCATATTCTTCGTGTTTTGTGATAATATAAGTGCGTTACACACATATAATAGTAAATCCAGTCTTGCATGCGCGGTCTAAACATAATAAGATGGACTATCATTTTCATATAAGTTGGTGTAACATTGCAAATATTTTGATAAGAGATTTAAGGAACTCCTGCTGCATTCAAGATACACTATTTTGGATTTCCTCAATGAAGATTCATATAATCTCTTTGTTTGCTTTACTTTTTGTTTTCTTTATATCCTTGTGGGTCTTTTGATGGAATAACTCTCACAACTTATTCATCTTTTTATTTTTGAATTAAACGAAGCTTAGGGTTTAAAGAAACCAATTTTCAGTAATTAAGTCAAAACATATAATTGACCAAAGATTGATAACTTAAATAAATACTCGTAACTAGTAATAATAAGTTCCGAAAACCCAAAAAAAAAAGCGCCCTTCACTAGAAATTTAAACGTCTAATGAAGGGGAAAAAAACAATTAAAGAATTTGATGATGCATGCAGTGCAAGCTATGGCAGATTCACTCTATTCAGAAGCCATCTGGCGTTGCGATAATTGGATGGACCTGACATGATATGATTAACTAGTAATTAAAGACAGATAAATATTAGAGTTAGAATAAAATAATTTAACTAAAGTGAAATTAATTAATCAATTAACTAGCCTTGCAATCGATTGAACAAAAGGAATTATGATGTTAAGAGTATTAAAGTTTGCTTTCGTCAGTGCACAATGCAAGCAAACAAGTTAATGCACAACGCAAGCAAACAAATAAGTGTTTTATTGTATTCTAAAAGCATATTTACTGAGTTTCTTAAGAAACAAAAAAAAATTATTCTTTAAAAGACGGAGGATCATGAATCTTGACAAGAACCCGTTTCCCCCCATGCCGAACGACCGATCCACTAAAAAAACAAAGTTCAGATCTCAAGGTGAAATGGTGATAATCCTGAAGTTTTATCATTCAGGGACAAGTTACTGGATTCGTCACAAGGCCTTCAAGAGGAGTTGGTAGGAAAAGAGGAGGAGCTGACCTTTGGCCCTGAAGACTTTGTGCTTGACAGTGCTGATAATATTCCATCCATCTCATTCTCCCAAAGGTACATGCTCAGTTATTAAAGCCTTGGCAACATACAGTAGTAGTGAAACTGTTGGGGCGTTCCATTGGTTATAAAGCCCTCAGCAATCATTTAACATCTCTCTGGAGTTCGACATCAGGCTTTTCTATTATTGATCTTGAGAATAATTATTATTTAATTCGCCTTAAATCAGCAAAGGATATGGAGTTTGTGTTAACTCGGGGGCCATGGATAATCTTGGGGCACTACCTAGTGGTTCAACCATGGACTCCACAATTTGACAGCGCCAAATAGGAGATCACTTCGGTTATAGCTGTTGGAGAATTAACTAATAAAACACTAAAAAAAACACACTCTTTTATTTCTTCAACAACACTCCTCACCAATTACAACTCTTATTTTTCACTCTCTACAACTTAGAGATTTGTAACTTCACTTGATACTTAAACCAAAAGGGAGATGGGGTATTTATACATGATACAAACTAATCACAACCATTCATTTATTCAACTACTACATAAATCCTCACCATTAATTAAAACCTACCACTCACTTACTTCACCAACCACACCTACTACACCTACTACAAATAATTCAAACCTCACCAACCATACCTACTTATGGAACCTTCCATGTATTGGGCTTGAATTTATTCATCTTGAATCAAGTTTATGATCCAACACCCCCCCTTAAACTTGATCCTGTGACTCCAAGCAAACTTCTAAATTTTACGAAGTCTTCTTGCTTGAGTGGCTTAGTGAATATATCAGCTGCTTGATTTTGTGATTTTACATACTTGATTTGCACTTCTTTTCTTGAAATACATTCTCTTATGAAATGTAGCGAGTGTCTATGTGTTTGCTTCAATCATGAAAGACTGGATTCTTGGATAGGGAAATTGCTGATTTGTTATCAACACAAATCTCGATTGGCTCTTCTTATGGCAAACCTAACTCTTTCAGCAAATTTCTGAGCCAAATTGCATGACAAACACTTGATGTGGCAGCTACATACTCAGCTTCACAAGTGGATAGCGTGACAATAGGTTGTTTTTTTGACATCCATGTGAAAGTAGTATCTCCCATGAAGAACACAAATCCTATGGTGCTTTTTCGATCATCTACATCTCCACCCCAATCACTATCGTTACATCCAACAAGCTTGTAGTCATTAGAAAATGAGTATAACAAGCTGAAATTAATTGTACCTTTGATGTAGCGAAAGATTCTTTTGCAGCTTAAAAATGAGCGGTCTTTGGATTCTCCATCTATCGACTCACAAGTCCAACAACATAAAGGATATCTGGTCTCGTGCATGTCAAATAACGTAGGCTTCCAACCAAACTTTTAAAGAATGTTGGATCTATATTTTCGCCTTCATCATATTTGGATAACTTGACTCCGCATTCCACTGGTATGCTTATAGGCTTGCAATCACTCATCTTGAACCTTTTGAGAATCTTCTTTGCATAGCTTTCTCAGGAGATAAATATGTTTTCTTCCTTTTGTTTGACTTCAATGCCGAGATAATATGCCATCAGTTCGATGTCAGTCATCTCGAACTCTTTGATCATTGCTCTCTTGAACTCTTTAAACAAGCTTGGATTACTTCCAGTGAAGATGAGATCATCCACATACAGGCACACAATAAAACTATCTCCATCTTTTTCTTTGACGTAGAAAGCATGTTCATATGGGCATTTGGTGAAGCCTTTCTCTTGAAAATACTTTTCAATTCTGCTATTTCATGCCATTGGTGCTTGCTTTAACCCGTAAAGAGCTTTCTTCAATCTCAAAATTTTCTCTTCATGTCCGTTCACCACATAGCCCAATGGTTGTTCAATGTAAACTTTTTTTTCAAGGAATCCAGTCAAGAAAGCAGACTTGACATCCATTTGAAAAATCTTCGATTTGTTCTGAGGAAACAAAGAAATAATAAGTTTAATAGTTTCAAGTCGAGCTACAGGAGCAAATACCTCGTCGTAGTCTATGCCAGCCTTTTGACTATAGCCTTTTGCAACTAGTCTCGCCTTGTGCCTTTCAATTTCTCCCTTCACATTTTGTTTTGTTTTGTACACCCATTTGACACCGATCGCCTTATGCCCTTTTAGGAAGAGTAGTAAGATTTCAAGTATCATTCTTTACAATGGCTTGGATTTCTACATCCATTGCAATTCTCCACTTCTCATCTAGTGCAGCTTCTTGGAAGTTAACTGGCTCACAATCAGCAAAAAGGCAAAAGAGAGTGAGATTATCATGTCTCTCAGTTACCTCATAGAGATCTTGAAGACTCCTTGTTCGTTCTTCGGTTCTTTCATTTAAGAAATATGGTGGTGAATCTCCACATGTGGTTGATGCTGGTGAGATAGGTGGAGTTGCTGGCTCTTGTTGTTCTTCTACTTGTTTTATCTGTGTATGATCATCTTTTTCAATGGGAAAGAAGTTAAAGTCATCTACACAAGAGCCAAAATCTCATTCTCCTTCTTCATTAAAAACTACATCTCGATTGATCACGGTCTTCCCGTTGTTTGGATTGTAAAGCTTGTATCCTTTGGAGTTGTTGTCATAGTCGATGAAGATGAACTTCTCATTTTTGTCATCTAGCTTGGCTCTACTCTCGTCCGGTACATGTACATGGGCAATGCTTCTGAAAAATCTTAGATGAGTGATGCCGGGTTTTCTTCCACTCCAAGCTTCTTGTGGCATCTTGCTCCACACGCTTCTTGTTGGAGATCGATTGGATAAGTAGACTGCACATGCATCAGCTTCGGCCCAAAATTATTTAGGTAGCCTCTTACTCTTAAGCATGCTTCTTGCCATGTTGAAGATGGTTCTGTTCTT
Source organism: Citrus medica (assembly GCA_002013955.2). Classification (NCBI taxonomy): domain Eukaryota; kingdom Viridiplantae; phylum Streptophyta; class Magnoliopsida; order Sapindales; family Rutaceae; genus Citrus; species Citrus medica. Next base: position 469,421 of record MKYO02020009.1, on the reverse strand, counting down.
CCTTTCTGCAACGCCATTTTGTTGAGAGGATCTTGGAATTGTCAAAGGGTGTCCAATTCCATTTGTTTTATAAAACTCTAAAAATTCTTTGAAAGTGAACTCTCCACCTCGATCAGATCTCATGGCTTTAATTGGGTATTCGCTTTCTTTTTCCACTGTAGCTTTAAACTTCTTGAAAGCTTCAAGACTTCTGATTTCTGCTTCAAAATATACACCCAAGTTTTTCTTGAAAAATCATCTATGAAGAGAATGAAGTAGTTACTTTTACTAAGGGAGTTTGGCTTGAATGGACCGCACACATCAGTATAAATGAGCTCGAGTGGCTTCTAAGCTCTTGAGTTTGACTCCTTTGAAAAGCACTTTCTGAACTGCTTGCCAAGTAATCATCCTTCACAAAGTTGATCAGGGTGATTAATGTATAGTAAGCCTTTCACCATGTTTTTCTTGAATAGTAGCCCAAATCCTGCAAAGTTGAGATGCCCATATCGAAGATGCCAAATACGGGATGGATCTTTGTGACAAGCTTTGAGACATTTTGCAATATCATTTTGAATATTTAAAGGAAATATTCTATTCTTCCATATTTTCACCTTTGTAATTAGAATTCTTTTGCCATTCACAGATTCACTTAGTTGCATAAACATGCTTTCTGTTTTCACTCATATGATTGCTAGCACCTGTGTCAAGATATCATGTATTTTCTTAACCTCTACTTGTGTCATTGCGTGCTAGTAAAAGGGTGTTGTTGTGCAAAATTTAATGAACTCGCAAGCGCACGAATCTATTGTAGTATATATCAATGGTGACGAGTGTCGATCCCACGAGGAGGTGGATTTTAATTGTGTGTAGAATTAATTTTGTAAATGGATGATTGGATTTGTGGTGGAAATGATTTGAAATATGCTAAAACTTAAATTAAAATGGCGAGAATAAATTTTGAAATTGGAATTGAAATGGCGAGAATAAATTGAAGAGAAATCTATTGAAATGACGTACTTGCGTATCTGAATCCGTATCAACATGCATCATGGGCTAAATATTCCGTATTAATACCAATTAAATTATGAGGGGGGAATCCACACCTCATGAACCACGCTCTAATCAATATGGTGCTAAGGGCTTATCGTGCCAAATAATAATAACCTTGTACTAGGGGGCCGGTGAAACCAAGGCAGTAACTAGACAAGATTAGTATTATTTGTCGACGAGAAGTCAAAACATCCACAAAAACTAGAGGGGAAGAGAAAATAAATTTACCAAATAAAGCCCATGACACATGTTGAGACTTCACCTTCAACACAAGCTTGAAAGAAAATTAGCTACTCATAATTGAACTAGGGGCAAAATGAGAATTTATTAAAATATATAGAAAATACAAGAAGGAGAGGGAATTACATAAAATAAAGTCCAAAAATGGATTCAGGGGTATCAAATTAGGGGGCGGAGGCCCCCTTTTTATAGATACATTGAGTAACTCGTGGCCATCGGATTAAAAACAGTTTGGACGCTCAGGATTGCGCCACGTCATCAGTCAACAGTCCGCGTGAACAGTACACAGTTTGACCACGCGGATGAATAGTAACACGGTTTGACCCGGGTGAACAGTGATGCGGTTTGGTTGAAAATAATCCTGTGTGTTGCATGTACCGTACATGAGATTTTTTATCCACTGATATGCTGCCACGTCATCGATCAACAGTTCATAAGAATTTTAATCCAACAGGATCGTGACACCTCATCAGTCAATGCCACATCATCGGTCAATGCCACGTCATCGGTCCGTCTATGTGAACAGTGCCGTGAACAGTA
>MKYO02020009.1:440509-455960 GCA_002013955.2 Citrus medica | reverse complement strand
AAATACATAAAAGTAAGGGTTGTTAGTAAGACTTGAAATGTAAAATGACGGTTTTCTCCTTTATAAATATGCATTTTCTAACACTCAACACTTAACGTAGTAGAGTTTGTTCTTTAGGAGTAACTTCTTGTATATAGGGTTCTCCAATATTGCCTCGATCTGTTCTGTCTTGATCAAAGTCAGGAATACGACCATAATCAATGCCAATAACACTTATAGAATATCAAAATATTCCTCTTCAAAGACAAAGTCTCTAACTGTTTTTACCCCTGCAAACTCGACAAACTAAAAAAACCAAGCATTTCTCGACTTAAAAATCGACTTAGTTGTGGGATCATAAAACTTGTACCCCTGGATTGTTCTTAGTATCCAATAAAATAGCAACTCATTGTCCTTGAGTCTAGTTTCTTCTCATTAGCCCTATAAGACCTTGCCTTAGTTGAACATTCCCAAACACACAAGTGCTTTAGACTAGGCATTTTACTCGTCCAAAACCCATAAAGGGTTTCAGCAGTCGCTTCAGTTGAAACCATATTAAGGATATACACTGCAGTCTTAAGTGCTTTTCTCCAGAGTGATTTTGGTAAGGTAAAATGATGAATCATACTCTTCATTATGTCTTTAAGCATCATATTTCATCTTTCAGCAACACCATTCATAATGGATGAACCAACATAGTGTACTGTGGGACGATACCGTATTCCTCTATACATTTAGTAAATGGTCCTAGACGTTGTTTGTTTGAAACGTCATATCTACCATAGTATCCTACAGTCATATCTAACACTTTTAATTCTTTTACCGAGTTGGTTCTTAACTTCACCCATAAAATTTTTGAACATATCTAAGGACTGTGACTTTTCATGGATGAGATATATATAGCTATATCTAGAAAATCGTCAATGAACGTCATAAAACATTATTGACCATTCTAAGCAGCTGCATAAAATGGCTCACAAATGTCTGTATGTATGAGTTCTAAGACTAGGGATGGCAAAAATTGGGTCTGGGTCCGAGTTTGGCCTTTCTGGTTCCGAACCTGGATGACAATTCTCCTTCTTGGATCTGAATAAATACCCGCATTTTCTTTCTGTGGGTCTAATACGGGTTCAACCAGAAAAATTCAGGTTTTCGGATTGCGGGTTTTAAACCCAGAAAGTTGAATAGAGGCTGGAAGGATGAAGCCTCTGTGCATGCCCCTTTTGACTCTTTGGAATTTGCAGAAACAATAAAAAGGAATAACAAATTCATTGGATCTGAACTAAATTTGCCTACTTCAATAATAAAATTTACAATTACATCAATATTATGTGTTAAAATGTTGCATTTGGTTGTTCATAACAACAAAAAAATTAAATAAATACCGAAGCGCCAGCAATAGTGGATTAGCGGTTTCTTTGAGGTGTCGGTTGAGGCACCGGCAAGTCCAAGCCATGAGAGTAGCGAGCAAGGTTTGAGATCCAACATCCACGAACAAGAGAGAGATGAGATCGAGTGCCGGTAAGAGTGGATTAACAATTTCTTTAAGGTGTCGGTTGAGGCACCGGCGAGCTCAGGAGGCAGTAACCATGAAAGCAGCGAGCAAGGTTTGAGATCCAGCATCCATAAACAAGAGAGAGATAAGATCGAATTTGACGGTGCCAAAGATTGTTATCAATGATGACTTGACAATGATTTAAATTAATTTTGAGGATAATATTAATTGTTATTGTTGTTGATGATGAATTGACGATCGTAGATGATGAATCATTGAATTGATGTTGAGGAAGAGGAAAATAGAGGTGGCGGCTTGGGTAGGGATTTAGGGTTTCTTTTCTTTTCTTTCTTTTATTTTAACTTTTGGCTTTTATATTTATATTTAATAATATTAATTAATTAATTAATTAATTAATAATATTGTAGTGCGGATTCGGGTTCCCAAAATTCGGGTTCAGCTAAACCCGCAACCGGACCCACATGTATCCAAGTTTGAAAGAATACTGCCCGAATCCGCATTTTTCATGAACCCGGTCCAAGTTTAACCCGGACCGGATCATTCGGGTTTGTCCGGGTCCGGGTCGAGTCCGGAAAAATTTGCCATCCCTATCTAAGACATCCAAGTCCTATATAAATATCTTTTTGTTGGTTTCTTTCCCCTTGATACAATTAACACATATATTAAATTCTATGAAATCTAAAAGGTCAAGAATTTCGTCTGACATAAGTCTCTCTATTCTCCATATGGAGATATGACCCAATTTCATGTGCCACAGTGCAGCTGAATTCTCATTGGTTAATTTGCTCTTTAAACCTCATGTACTAAATTATAAGGATTCATTAAATGAAGTTATTGTATCAAGCAGATAAAGACTATCATTACTTGATAAAGAACCAAGACCAACCAACTTTGAATCATGAAATAAACTGAATTTTTAATTTCTAAATAAACAAGAATAACTATATTTGTCCAAAGTGAAAATGGAAATCAAATTCCGCCTAAAAGATAGAACAATAAATGTTTCATCAAGATCCAAAAAAAATCTGGTCTTTAATAATAATCTATATTTTCCAATTGCTTCAACTTCAACTATCTTCTCACCTCTAACATACATGTATCTTTTACCATCATTAGGTTTCCGGCAATTCAAGCAACCCTGAATAGACACACTGATGTGAGTTGTTACACCAGAATCTATCCACCACATGTGTCTAAGTGTTCAAGTTAAGCTAACCTCAAAACAAACCAAACCATGCCTTTTAGTTTTACAAAATAAACAAGCAATATCTTTCCGATTATCCAATTTCTTTTGTTATTTCTATTGAGGTGTTGTATTTGCAGCTTCCATATCCTTATTTCTTTTCTTGCCCTTGTGCTTGAAATTAGGCTTGTCAAGAGCATACTAATTTCAGTCTTTTCGTTCTTGACAAATGTCTGTTCAATTTTTACAAGGAACTCCTTAGTTGTAGCTGTTTTTTCCGACATTAAGCCCTGAATGCTTTCAGAATGACATTCTTTATGATCATGATACACATACGATTTGATCTCTCCCACCTTTCTATTTTCCTTTTATCATCAAGGGTACTTTTATCTATAAAAGATATGGAAGAATCAATCTTTAACGCAAGGTCAAGATCCATATCTGCGAAAACTATTAAAAAGTTCTCTTGCCATGACTTGAAATTAAAAGCATTTAGTATAGGAATATAATTGATGTTGGTTGTAATATTAGTAACAGACATAACTGAATAGAGAATAACAAATAAACAAAACAAGCTCATGTAAGTCTTAAAACAAAAATAAATTCAAATAAAGGTAAACCCCACTCAAGATACCGGACACTCCATTAATATTTCATCTTTCGACAAAATATTAATTTGTAAGTAATATCTTAATGTAGTAATCAAACAATGATAATAAGAACATGTCAAACAACAAATCTTCCTTTGGGTCGATCTATTGTTCACATGTAAAACCGAATAATTATCACGTGTTTATTACCACAAGTACATCTGTAATTCTACTCAACATGGACCTTCCTTTGGGCCGATCGATATTTACAAAAATTACATATACAGAACCGTTTATATTCGAAAATAAATTAAGTTTCATAAGAGAGGTCACTTTGGCGAGATGTTGCTTCAATTAATTTATCTTAGTATATATATATATAACTACAAATATTTGAATTTAAAATTACACCAAAAATTACCAAAAAAATAAAAAAATTCAGCTCGAAGACTGGTCAATGGTTAATGTCAACAGTTAAAGGTTGACGGTTGACCAATCAACTGTTGAACTATTCGAGGCTAAACCAATTCGAGTCAACCTGAACCAGCGCCAAATAAAAAATCCAAAACCCTAACTTTTTTTTTAAATTCTCCATTCTTCTAACCAAAGCCGTCGTGGCCTGATGGCCACTCCTTTGCCAGTCGAAAAGACAGCCACTTTATTTTTTTTCAACTTGATCTACGCGGCCACTTGCTTGATGGCACGGTTGTTCGGCCGTGCCTTTCCTGAACGCCGACGGAGGCTGCCGTGCCACCGGTTATAATCCTTAATAAAAAAAATGATCTTTTTTTTCAATTTCTTGATGCTAACTTGATCAGGCCATCGCTTGCTTGACGACGTGGCCCAACAGCCATGCCTTACCCAGACACTGATGGTGGTTAGGTTGTCGCAGGCTTGAATTCTTTAAAAAAATCAATTTTTTTAACTAATTCATCCTTTAAAAACAATCTTAATCTCTCTCAAATTCAATGATACTAAATTTTGAGAGTACCAAAAATTGAATCATTAATCAAAATAAATTCAATTCTCAATAATGCATAATGAAAAGGCTTTGACACCACTTATTAAAACAAGAAATCCTTTTGGTAAAAACCATCACCTATAATCTAGGAACATTCATGTTGCATCACCAAGAATAAAAAATATATATATATACAGAAGCGTACCTGAATTCGTAACGCTGAATTACTCTATAAATTCATGTGGTAAGCCTTTTAGATCAACACGTTCTCTTAGAGAATCTTTTAATTTTCTCTTGTGCTTTCTCTCTGATGATGGGATGTCAGAAAGAATTAAAAAACATGCGTGACCTAAGGAGCATGACCAGTTATATAGACAACTTTTCATGTTGTCTTTATGTATTCCTATTTCAGTCCATCATAGAAATTACCCTTAAGTTTCTAAAGGCTTACACCATATTAGATACATTAAAGCCCAAATTACCGAAAACCGTAATAATTCACTTTTAATTAGGCTTAATTCTATATGACAGTTCGCAACACATAATTATTCACATATAAGTTCAATGTTGGATTAAAGATCTAACAATGCTAGATTAAAAAATCAACATCAGTGGCATAAGCTTGTTACAATCCATTTGTGAAAGTTCTTAACAATCCATTCTCAGATATTAGAGGGATTCTATTCTTTATACCTGCAGATTTGTGACGATTTGTTTCCACATCAACCAGCAAGGTATAACTTCGGTTTGATAAAATAAATTGTGTGATTGATTTAGAAAAATCAACATGAATAATTTAGGATTATTTGTGAGCCAATATTTCAGTGTCAATTGCATATTTGTTCATGATAAATTGACAGTGGCAGTCAATTGCATATTTGTTCAAGATAAATTGATAGCAGCAGTCAATTGCTTCCATTATAGTTTCTTGTGTTGACTTCTTTTTACAACTTGAAAAGGATGCCCATGTAGATTAAAAGTAATGAAGAAAATTAGTTACGGTAAGGGTAAATTGGTAATAAGTGGGATTTATTTACAAAATAATATGATTTTTGTTAGAAAAGCTATTAGCTAGCAACACAAAATAAAGAAGCAACACATAACAAAGAATAAAATGAGAGAGTAATATATTATAGAGTGATTTTATTCATTTCAAGTGTGTACAAAACAAAGAGATAAGCTCTCCTTTTATAGTTACATAATCACTCCATGAAATTAATGGAAACATTATGAATCATAATTCCTTATAAGATAGTGGGTGTTATAAAAAAGGCAAATATTACTAATGGGAGATAGTGGGGAGACTAAGAGATATATGTTTTAAACATCCACATTTATTTTAATAAATTCTTAACAATTTTAAGAATTTTTGTGGAGTTTTAAATGTGTAATTACTAATAGGGGGAAATCTCTCCGCCAAGTTTATTTTACCCCTTTTTATGTTTATATAATTCGTTTCATCCCACTAGTGTTTGTGGTTTTAGCATTATGACCCTCATTGTTAGTCTCCTCAATTATATAGATTTTATATTATTGTCTATTTAAGTTTATGATCTTTCATTATTTCCCTATCGAACCAAAATCATGATTCAACAATCAATATGGACGTGGCTGTCGTTCTTAATTTAAATGATTAATTTATATAATTTTTAGATCCTCCATCAGCTGATTCTCCAAATGATTGGAATTGAAGGATGAATGTAACAATTTGTGCCCAACGTGGGAACCTAAAATTTTGCATAGTGGTTGCTTAGTGAGACATGGAGACGTGCCCAAATTTATGGTCAACTTTTTCTTTCTCTTCAAGAAAAAAAAAAGGTCAAATTAGATAAAATTTATTTTGTTGCATGTCTTGGTCATTGATACATAACCTACCTATATTAGTATGATTATACATGACGACTACTTTTTCTTTGCGTCAGATTAAATTAAACTATTTTATGATCTTGTTAATTTAAATATATTTGGTCGTTTAATTCTATAATGAAAGAATGATGAATGCCGTTCTTATTGCATGGGTTGCATTCCCAGCCAATACCGGCATCATCATTGACCCCTGTCCTTGGAAATTTTAAAATATGCAATCACATCTTTTTTTTTAAATAATAAGTAAAATATTATTGAATATGGTGAAACTGTTGTATGGTGTAAAAAATGTGGTACGGTGTAATTGTTGTAGCATAAGTGGATCTTTATTTTTTAGTCCCTATTATTTATTAATTATATTTTAGTTAAAAAATTATTGATATTTATAATTAAAAAAGTATTGATGTCAAGTTTAAATAGCATAATTAAAATTTCTACTCTGACATGAATATCTATTTCACCACAAAAAGATAATTAGCTAATTAAATTGAGAAAAAAATCAAAATTTAAATATTCATGCTAGTTATAAAAGAGTTCTTACAAATTTTTTGTGCACTTTTATATATTAAAATAACTAAAATCATAATATAAATTTATTATAACCCAAATTGTTTTTTTTTTGGGAATAATTCGCGTATAAGATTTTATTTTTAGTTTTTTTTTCCTATAAAGATCAGTGCCCTTCTTACAAAATGGTTGGAAGAAAAATCAAAGATATTCTGAATTTTAAAATTGAAATCATAGATCTCCAAAAAGTTTATAATGGATCCAACGGTAGATAGAGACTGCACATGCTAGAGCGGACCAATTTTTTGTCACGTTTTCTATTGTGACCAAAAAGGCGAGTAATCAATTTTGACTAATCATTGAGGGATCTAACTACAATAATAATTGTTCAAAATAGAATCCAACGGCCACGAATCACCGCAGCCAAAATCAAATAATCAATCAGATAATGGTAAGGATGTCATTACCCATTAATCACGTAACCAGTGACATAAACTCTCTCATCAATCCAAAAATGAAATATTAGAGGAAATAATAACATCGTATCTCCAATTTCTTACATTTTCTCATGTTAAGGCATACGTTTTCCATTTGAATCAAATAGGTCCCCACCTCGGCACCTCAGCACCTCTGCAAAAAAGGATTGTGGACTTTTTTATACAATTAATAAAAATATATTTAATTTGGAAAAATATATAAATATAAGGGGTCAAATGTTATTAGCGTAACATTGGAAATTTAGAACCTGATTTTTTTTTTTTTTTCTTGTTAATGGCTGTTTGTTGGACTCAGAAAAGACAAGGAAGCTAAAAGGCAAGTCAACCGTCTTTGGTTGGCGAAGTCTAAAAAGGTTTTAACAAAAAGAGGGGAAAAGCAAACAAGTAATCAACAATAGCAAAGACCTTATTTTTTTTTTGAACTTCTCATTTGGGTGCTTTTTAATCCAGAATTGAACCCAAATCCCACCCTAAAAGTGAAAAAGATCACACCCAAAATCTATTTATGATCATTTGTTGAGTTGCAGTTCTGGGTTCTGTTTGTTTCATTGAGGATAGAAAGAGAGAGTACAAAACAAAACCATAAAGGAAAAAAATTTCTTTAAATAAGATCTGGGTATTTTGTTTTGTCTGGATGGGAGCTTGCTGTAGCAACAGGATTAAGGCTGAGACTCCTTCTCATACTGGTAGTTTTCTAGTTCTATGTCTGTGTTGTTAGCTGTTTAGTTGATGATTGTTAAATAAATATGTTTTTTTTTTTTGGTTAATTGTATTGATCTGGATTGCTGAAAGCTTCTATTTTGGGGACTGTTTCTATTGATTGAGATTAATACATACTTCTATAGTGATTGTTTTTGTAGATGGGGTTAATGGGTTTGTTTAAGAATGTTTTAATTTTCTGTAACACGTCCTTTTGTGGTCTATTGGGCTATTGTAATGAATTTTGTTTTTAGGTATTACAAGCCTTTTGTTTTCATTGGAATTGAAGTTTAATGCAGTGGAATTTTGTTTTTTGAGACTTTATTAGAAGATTTCCTGCAATATAATTGCTAGTCATTATTGTTGTAATGAGTTATTATTATTATTTTTGAGAGCAAAGTAAACCTTTCATTTAGGGCCAAAAAAGCCAATAATATACCTGTCTTAAGAACGGAAATACAATGTCAGAATAGGCTCAAATAAAATACTTAGGATTTTCTAAGCCTCGAGCCTTGTTCACTACAGATTTTTCCTTTATAACCGAAATGAAATGCAGTTCCACACATTAGGTCAAATGATTTATGATGTTGAATTGCTTTTCTCTGGAAAAACTTAATCCTTGAGTCTGTTCTTTTGTAGATGTGAATTCAAAATATTCTAGCAGAGATGCAAAGAGTTTAAGCAGTTCCAGTGGTAAGGCCTCTTCATTTTCCCTGCCTCAAACACCACGGAGTGAGGGTGAGATCTTGCAGTCATCAAATATAAAGAATTTCAGCTACAGCGACCTTAGGACAGCTACCAGAAACTTCCGCCCTGATAGTGTTTTGGGAGAAGGCGGCTTTGGTTCTGTCTTCAAAGGATGGGTTGACGAGCACTCACTTACTTCTACGAGGCCTGGTACTGGCATGTTAATTGCTGTGAAGAGGCTTAACCAAGAAGGTTTCCAGGGTCACAAGGAATGGCTAGTAAGTTTTAAATCTGGCCCCTCTAATATCTTCACATTTATTTTCCATGACCGGCATCAACTTCTTATCCACAGTACTTCTTGCGTTAAAATTACACCAGAGTTTCACATCTCTTAGCATCTTATTATTAATTTTTCTAAGTTGCCTTTGCATGATACAGCATCTGCATGGTACAGCCTTTATAATCAACTATTCCAAGCGACATGACCATTATATTTTAGTGCGTTTTTTAGGAAATGGTGATGTTAACTTATAGAAGCCATTAATTGAACTGCTTCTAAGTACATCTCTTACAGCATGTTATTGATTCTTTATCATATTTTTTGAAATACAGACAGAAATTAACTATCTTGGGCAGTTGCATCATCCTAATCTTGTGAAGTTGGTTGGTTACTGTTTAGAGGATGATCACCGGCTTCTGGTTTATGAGTTCATGCCTCGAGGTAGCATGGAAAATCATCTATTTAGGAGTAAGTTTCTTACATGCTATATACACTGTAGCATTTTTAGCATTAATTTTTTTTTTTTTTTGGTGGGAGAGGAAGCATATTCCAATAGTACTGCCTCTAATAATATTTTAAATTGTAATTGAAGCCTTGTTATTGATATTGGAACAGGGGGGTCATACTTCCAGCCTCTTTCTTGGAGCCTCCGGATGAAAATTGCCCTTGGTGCTGCAAATGGTCTGGCCTTCCTTCACAGTGCTGAACCAAAAGTTATATATCGTGACTTCAAGGCTTCTAATATCCTGCTTGATTCGGTATGGCTTAGGCTGCACCTTTGAACAATGTTTTTAAATAGTTGAATTCCTTCAGATTTATGGTTAAGTTGCGCTTCTCTGTTCTGCTGCTGATTTGCTTGTCTATGTTTCCCAGAACTACAATGCAAAACTTTCTGATTTTGGATTGGCACGGGATGGACCAACTGGTGATAAGAGCCATGTATCTACTAGGGTCATGGGTACCTATGGATATGCTGCTCCTGAGTATTTAGCAACAGGTGCTGCTTACCTCTATTGCTTGTTCCACGAATCCTAGATTCCTATACCTGCTTCTTTTGCTGTTAGAATTAGTTTTAATGCCTTTTATCCTTATAAATGTTCTTTATTTGTTAATATTAACATTCTTTTCAGAACTGTCCAATATATTGTTGGATAATTAATCCACAACCAGCATTCCTGGTAGATGAAAGATTGATTTTTCCTCGTTTATCTCTGCTATGTTCTGAACTGCATTTAATCATCCTTCATTGTTGGAATATACTGAACGGAAATGTATAGATGTCCCTGCTCACTAATTTCATTTTCTTATTGAGAAGGTCATCTGACCGCCAAGAGCGACATATACAGCTTTGGAGTTGTTCTTCTTGAAATATTGTCTGGCAGACGAGCTATAGACAAAAACCGGCCAACTGGAGAACACAATCTTGTGGAGTGGGCAAAACCTTACCTGACCAGCAAACGCAGAATATTTCGTGTTCTTGATCCCCGTCTAGAAGGCCAGTTCTCACTGCCTCAGGCACAAAAGGCAGCCAGCCTTGCACTTCAATGTCTATCCGTCGAACCCAAATTAAGGCCAGACATGGATGAAGTGGTAAAAGAGTTAGAACAGCTTCAGGAGTTGAGAAATATGCACAAACACCCCCAAAAAGAACACCAGGCAAAAGGTCACGTTCATTTCAAGGGTCGAGCAACTACTTATCCAAGGCCTTCTGCTTCCCCACTTCGTATTTAGAGGAAAGTAATTTGGTGCAGGATTTTTTTTTCTTTAAAAAAAAAAAAGATTTCATGCCTGAAGGCGAAGAGTTCGTGACACGTGTTATATATATCTATGATTGAGCCGTGTACAGTTCTAGTTTAGGATAATCTATTTATGCAGTGAATGTTTTCTGGTCTAATTCAGGTTTTGAGCGTGCAAGAAAGCAGTCTAAGAGTAGTCCAAATATGTGTTACATTTGAAATCAGAGCGGAAATGTGTACAAGATTACGAGAAAATGTAATTGAGCTCAACAACATTACATGAAAATGTAATTGAGCTCATTTGAGTACCTTTTCTTTGTTTTTGGATTGATTATGCAACCATATGATTGTATATGTAGCAGTATTGGATGTATGGATATCTGATACAATCAGAGTATTTTATTTCCCAATCTTGTTTTTAAACTTTATTTGTATATTTTTGGGTTTTTTTTCCCCCAATGTATACGTGAGATGAATTTTCAATTGAACCCGATTCAGCTACTTAATTATAAAGTATGGATCATCTGGTGGAAACAAAAACAAAAATATCTAACATCTGACATGATTTCTGCATCGATGACCAAACACCAGATTTTGTCAAAGATCAGTCAAATGTTCGTACACAAACTACAACCAATTAACCTTCTACTGCACGAATGCAAAGAAACAAATCAAGATAGCATAACAAATACAATTTAGTATAATGTATGTTTCAGAGGAGTTTATCGCCCCAACATGGCAACACGATCCTTCTGTACTGCCTGTGATAGATTGATGTCAAATAGTTCACATCGTATAGGCATCTCCATCTCATAAAAGGGATTCTTCAATACATAATCCGTGTACAATTCATAGATAACTTTCAATAGAGATTCCATGTGCTGAGTCCCAGGTTCACACACTACAAAGAACTTTGTCCCTGCATGTTGAAATGAAAAACAAAGATGTTATAAATTAATCATTTGTAAGAGAAGAATGCCAGCATTACATCACAATAAAAACAATTATGCTATAACAATCTCAACTCTCAATGATTAATCAAATGTTGGTAAACCTAGCGCGGCAATATTTGTAATCATGTCGGGTAAAATTTGAGTCGACCTGAACCGAATCTGTTTATTATCATATCAAAATTTAACATAGTTTTTAATTTTATTTTCTTTTAAAAATACTCATTCAACATATCATCCAAAATATTTATATTACAACCTCAAGCTCTAATCAATTTTGTTTAAAATATGACAAATTCAACATAGTTTCATTGGAGAAAAATACGTCAAATAATTTGATTAATTAAATTGCTAATTTTGTCGTAAATGGGTCATTGTCTGGGAAATTCTAAACCCGAACCCAACATGATTATTAAACAGGTGATAAAAAACGGCCCTTTAATAATCATGTCAATTTTAACCAAACCAAACCCATTACTTTGTCTTGTGTTAGCAGGTCATGTCAAAAACTGCTCCCCCTACATTTACATCAATACTAAGAGTCTGCAAGGGTGAAAAGACACAAGAATTGACACCAAAAGAAAGGCCAGAACAACCCTTTTGAGGTGTGAGAGTACTTGCCAACATAAAACTAAGAAGCACATATCAAAAGCTTCTCCAGAAACCATTCCAATCGGTTTTATAATTCAATGAGTGCTATCTTAAGAGCGAATATCATGTGCGCTAAACCAAAAATAACTTCAAATGCTTTTTGATCAGAAACATCTTAGTCTATACCATCCAAATACTACAAAATATATATAAAGGATTCCAACTGTATGAAAGCATTTTACTTCCTAATGCACTCTACATTTAACCATGGGTATAACTTATACATTCCGAGAGTTCTTACCTCACATATTTCAAATGCAATAGGTCTATTTGATAGTACTTTTTTTTTGCTTTCTTTCTTTCCTTTCCTTTTTTAATTTACTTTTATAATTTTGAGTTCACTCCCTTTGCACAAGGTTGAGGTTAAAGTGATCCTAACAGTTGGTATGAATTCAAGTCTATCTAGGATTGTAGTTAAAAGGGAAATGTACACAAATGACGTTTGAAGCCAAAATTTCCCTTCACAAAACAAATGGCAATGCGAGAGTACATTTTACCAATCACGATTGTTCCTCAAATTGCATTCTCTTCCTAAATTTCCCTTTCATAATTTCCATTCAAATTCTCTTGTAAATAGAATTATCTCTACAATGCAAGAAAGCCCATCTATTAAAAAAAACAGCATTTAAGCAGTTAATGAAAGGGAAAAAAATACCAGTGAGAGATTGGAAGCAATGGAGATCAAAAGTGTCAGCTTCAAGGAGTTCGATGCCAGAACAGCCTGTGGTTGGCGATAACTGTTGAGAGATCGCGTGCATTGAATGCCATAAACTCGCCACTCTCAAGCTGTCATTCGTATCCATTCGCCCAGCAGATCCATAATCCTTATTATTTCAGAAAAAAAATATTTTTTTTTCAATAAAAGTACTCTTGATTTTCTATAAGTGAAGCTGATAAAAGAGAGAAAAGAGATGGTACCTTATAGAAAATCAAGCCGCCGGATTTGTTGATGATGTAAAGGCTATAAATTGCTGCCATCGGAAAACGCTTTTTTTCTGAATCTATTAACTTGGAAGCAAGAAGAACAAGAAGAAGAGAGTCAAAAGGTCTTTGTAATTTTTTCTTTATTAACAAATTATTCCCTGTGGATTGGAACAATAACAAGTAAATTTACAGCTTTATTAATTTCCTTTAATTCATCCCTGCTGATGATATGGACTATGGTGCTATACTGAATGGATTATTTTTCTTAAAGTTAAAAACTTATTTGGTGATGATTAATTTAAAAGATTTTTGTGTTTTCTAATTTTATGTTACTAGACAAAAATACTCACAATATTTAAGCACCAATGATTAAAAGAAGTGATTTTGGATTAGGAATAGTATAGTTACAACAGTTTGTACAAATTATTTTTGTATAAACATATCTAACATTATATAATTAATTGAATGAAAATATAAAAGAATTAGTTGAATGAAATAAAATAATTAGTTAGATTAGGAATAGTATAATTACAATAATTTGTACAAATTATTTTTATATAAACAGATCTAACATTATATAATTAGTTGAATAAAAATATAAAAAAAATTAAAAAAATAACGTGAGCCATTCATTAAACCACTCATGTAATGCCACGTTTAAAAAATCCAACTCTTAGTTTGAAGGGTTAGGCCAAGCGCGGCCCTCATCAAGTTAGGGTTGGACCATTCTTTTTTATTCTTTTAGATATTGTTTTAAAATGAGACTCCTATTCTTGATTCTTTGTTAATAATACTTTCTATTTTTATGTTAAATTTGGTTGTAAGGAATTTAATACATTATTTAGCTTTAACAACAATGCAACATTTTATAACAATTTAACCAAATTACAAAGAAGGAAATAAATCAATTATAAAATAATTTAGAAAATTTACAAAAGTAACCTAAAAACTTTTGTTATTTTCACAATTAACCCTCTAAACTTTTTTCTACCAACATTAGCGAAACACAAGGTTTTCTTCCCAAATTATCTTTATTTACAAACTAAAAGCAACTTTCATTCTCCCTTTTTATTAAACCAAACGCAACTTTGCACTCTTGAATCAACGCCGACGACTGTAAAAGGCAACGGCAAACGAAAAACGGTAAAAGTGAACTCTAATCATAATCCATCGGGATCCAACATCAATCCGCATCACTGAGTGGTAAGAGTTATTTTCTAAACTTATGAGAGAGTTTTCGTGCGATTGAATCTTGGTGCGACATGCACATGTCGCATTAAATTCGTGCGACAGTCTGTCGGTCTCACCAAAAGGCATATTCATTACAATTGACTCTTTATTAGTTTGATAGTGCGCAATTAATTCTTTTTTTATAATTTCAAGTTAATGGATTCAGTTGTTTGATAGTTTGATAGTGCGACAGGTGCATGTTCATTGCAACTGACTCTTTATTAGTTTGATAGTTTGCAATTTTTTTTTAATTTCAGGCTTAATGGATTCAGTTGTATTTGAATTGTGTTATGATAGTTTGTGGAAGACGTTAAAGGATGGTCGTATGGAGTATGTGAATGTTTTTTGGGTTAGGAAAAACATTGTGCAAAATTACACCACTAAACGGAAAGCTTCAGCACTCCAAGAAATGGTCAAATATGTCTTTCTTGAACAGATACAGCTGTTGTTTGGTTAATTTTTACTCGATGGCTTTCATGACCATAGAAAAGTTACACATGCTCAAAATTCGCCCCGAAAAGTGATCGGCATAAGCTAATTTCATCATGCCCAATTCGTTTCTTGATACTTCTGATTTCGCCATGTATCTATAATATTTTTAACATTATTAGATTACATCTATAATAAAATAATAAGAAAATTAACTTCACGTTAAAAAATAATAATAATAACTATAATTTGGTGCGACAAACAGCCTGTCGTAGAAAGTAGATCAGACACCGATGATGGGTGGAGTTGTCACCGACGATGGGTGAAGTTGCCGCCAACTATGGGTGTTCTTGGCTCTAGGAGAGATTACGTGAAAGAGAGAGTCTTGGGGGAGAGAGTGAGAGGGGCATTTTGGTCTGAAAATTTTACTTTTGGTTAATATTGATAGAAATTAATTTATGGGGTTAAAATGGCAAAATCATAAAAATTTATAGTTATTTACATAAATTTCCCAAATAATTTTAATATGAAGTCAAGACAAATATACATAAGACGCGCGTGAATTGTGTGCGTAATGTGTTTAAGGCTGCATTTATTTTTTGGATTGGAGTGAGAATCTTGAGGAGTGGGAATCCTTGGATTAGGAGTGTGGAGTGGGAGTGGGAGTAGGGTGTTTACTTAGACTAAATGAAAGTATGGATTGTCAATCAGAATCCTAATTATTTGTTTACTTTGTCTTGGATTGGGAGTAAATTATTTTAAATTA
>MKYO02020009.1:415936-440425 GCA_002013955.2 Citrus medica | reverse complement strand
TTTTTTAGAATAAAATATTTATTATTATTAATTAATTAAATAATTAATATTTATTAAAATTAATGTTTAATATTATTAATTTAAGTATAATATTTATTTATTTTTATTTTATTAAATTTAATAAAATAAATATGATATAATTATTATTTTTAATAAATATGATATTATTTATTTTATTAAATATGACATTATTTATTTTATTAAATATTATTATTTATTTTATTAAATAGTATTTATTTTATTAAATATTATTTATTTATTTTATTAAATATTATTATTTATTTTATTAAATATTATTTATTTATTTATTTATGGGAATAAAATGGGAAGAGGGGGGAGTGGATTCCCACTCCCACCTCCCCCCATAGGAGTGGGAATCCCACTCCCCACTCCAAAATTGAGTGGGACCCACGGATTTCTACTCCCACTCCCCCTTTTTTAAGGTAAGTAAACACTGGAGTGGGAGGAATCCACACTCCACACTCCCACTCCAGAAAATAAACACTACATAAGTGTTGTGTTTTTATTTTTAAATTAAACATTAATTTAAGGGTCAATCGTTGCGTCAAGACTTTTGGGTAGAACTAATATTGATCAAAACATAATTGGGCCTTGATACCTTGAAACCTAACCCGGCCTTGGACCCTGGAATTCAGGCCAAAGTCTGAAATTTTTGGGTTAACTCGACCAGACCAAGGCCGGGTCAAATTTTTTATGAGGCCTTTTTGCTTTTAGCATCTTGAACTTAAAAAAAAAAAAAAGAGAGAGCAACTTGAACTTAAAGAAAGAAAAAAAATTAAAATTCAATCAATCTTTAACTATATCTTGAATTAAATCAACATGATCATAAGAAATTTAAAGAAGAAATAATTAAGAAGATATCTTTCTACTTGCTTTATAAATATTATTTCAAGAAATTATTTTTTAATTTTAAAATTGAGCCAATAAATATAATAATTTTCTTTGTAAAGAAGAGTGCAAAAAAAATTTTATTGTCAATTACATCCTTTTAAGAAACTATAAAGATAAAGAAGTTAATTTTTTCCTTAGAAAAATTAATTATTATTTAGACGATATTATTAATTATACCTCTTTAATATTAAGATTATCAAATATAGAATTCCTATTTAAAAAAATCTAAATTATAGGATGGTTATTAATTAGAGAAATATCTAGAAAATAGATTTTCTATTATATATGACTTAAAAAAATTTAATTCGAATATTATTAGGAAAATAACCAAAAAAAAATTGAATCTTTCTCAAATATAGAACCCTAGATGACCTCCTAAATTTAGTGTATACTTAAAATCAACCGTACACACAAGTGAGTTGTCAATCAACTCACATTTTTTTTAATACTGTTATACAGGACTGTTACTGATATTACATTAGCTATTACAATTAATATTTACAAACAGATTATACAATTGGAACCTTCGTCGTGGCATGTACTCCTCTAAAGCGCGACCCAGATTCTTTAAACTCTCTCTAATATTTGAGGGGTATCCACTTCACTCACATTTTGTGAGGAATAGACCGTTTACAATTAATATTTACAAACAGATTATACAATTGGAACCTTCGTCGTGGTATGTACTCCTCTAAAGCGCGATCCAGATTCTTTAAACTCTCTCTAATATTTGAGGGGTATCCACTTCACTCACATTTTGTGAGGAATAGACCAACTCCACTCAATTATTTGATAATCGAGGGATAACTAAAACTAACTATTATAATGTTTTTATGGAGGCTCGAACCCTTACTCTCAATATTGTAAGTGCAAGGGTTCTTATACTGGATCAAAGGTCCATTGGTGTTAATCAACTAACTTAAACATTGGGATTGTGAAAGGTATATGATATCTAAGATGTCAAAAGTTAATGATAAGTTGTAGTCTCCACAAGTGTATTTTTCACAAACACAAAGTTATAGAGCACATCAATTTAACTTTCTTCATACATAAAGCAAAACAAAAAGAGTTAATATCATTTGACTATTTTAGAAATTATAAAATATTAAATGACTATAACAAATATTAGTGTATATTATTTTGCTACTATATCTTTGTAAAATATTTTATTTTACTAATGTTTAACACTATGCCCTTACTTTAAAAATTAATTAAATTTTTAATGAATTAAAGTCTAAGAAAACAAAAAAAAAAATCAAAGCCAGCTGAAGAATGTGTGAGTAATTATCTTTCTTCTGTGCTAAATTGCTAATCTTGCTCTCATCAAAATATCAAATTGAAACCGTTATTAAAGCTTGAAGATAGCAAATTGAAATTGCCATCAAAGCTTGAAGATTAATATGCTTTTTATCAATCTCAGTTTCTATTTTGTCAGAATCCTTTAAACTCGTAATAATAAAACCATCATTCCATAACCAAATCAAAATAATCAATTGAAAAACAAATCTCAAAAAAATAATCTGTAAAATTTACTTCCAAATTTATCTTGTATCCCTAGAGATAAATTATAAACAAAAATAAAGAAATTCCACACCCATGGCTATCATGTAAATTCCTCCAATTCTTCTTTGAGATGACACTCATCAATGTCATGCATGGCTTGTGCGCATTAAAAAATTTTAAGAAGAAGATGATGACAATGGATATTTAGGACTCACGTAATCCCTTTTTTTTCCTTGTTTTTTAACCAATAATAACTGTACTGTTAACTGGCTATAAATATTGATTTTGATGATAACAAACCACATGTATTTATTAAGTAAAGATTTATGAATTGTGCTTTTATAATAAGAAAATGATGTTATGAAATTAAAGTTTTTTGGACTAAAATGAAAGTAATTTCAAAATCTTTGATAGTGTTTTAAATTTCGAATTTGGACCTATTTGAAATTATTTAAATATTTTTGGGTCATTCTATAATTTCACAAAGTTTGGGCGAAATCATAATTTCAAAAAGTTTTAGGATTAACGAAGCATTACTTAGAAATTCTGAAATTGGACCTATTTACAAAGTTTCATAACGTTTTGGGTCATACTACAGTTTTATAAAATTTTGGGGTCAAACTAAAAATTTAAGAAAAATTTCATTGTAGCAAGTTACTATAGCATCCGGCTTACCGGATATAAAAATTAAAAAACTGGATATTGGGCAGAATGTATCCAGAACGAAAACGGCTTACCGGATTTCGAATCCGACAAGCCGGTTAGGCAAAATTCAAAATTTTGCCTTAACGATAACATAAATCCTGCTTACTGGATTCCATAAACGGCAAACCGGATACGCCTGGAATGTGAGTAACGGCTAGTTTTTGAGCTCAAACTATAAGAACTCAAATCCAACTCATTTTAAAACTCTCCAACAAGCAAAAACAAAAAGCATACGAGATATCTTGAGCCGTAAAACTTGCAAACTACATACATTGAATCATTCATTGTTCTTCATCTTTGAATATCTACTCATTGAGTGAGTTTCATTGTAATTTTCATTTCTTCATTTTAATTGTAAGAATTTGAGTGTGGGAGACACTTGAGTGAAGAGATTGGGAGATAATTTCTTCGTTGTAAAGGTTTGTTGACACCTCGAAGTCAATTGTAATCGGTTGAAGCCTCGGAAAAGCTTGGATAGTGAAATCATCAATCTTGGATTGCTTGGAGGCGTGGACATAGGCGGGGATTACCGAACCACGTAAAAATCTGTGTGTTTGTTTCTCTTCTCCCTTACTCTTTAATTATTGTGCATTTATTAAACTTATTGCTTTCAATTTTTATTAAGGCATTAGATTGTTTGTTGTGTGGATTTGTTAGAATAATTTTTAAATTTCCAATTCACCCCCCTCTTGGATTGCACACTTATATTTCATGTACTGCCCTTGTAATTTTAAAGTACATACAATTATATCTTGGTTTTGAATGTAAGGATACTTTTACCCCTATAATGTTAGCATGACATCAATGTTGGATTATTTGTTTTGAGTTAATAAAAACATTGTAAAATAAAAGGTTTTTCAAAGATATAGTAGTCATTTGATATTATAATTTTTAAAATAGTTAATAGATAATAATCCAAACAAAAATGATTTGTTCTTTCACATTCTCATAGAAAATGATGAACCAAGTTTTATTAATTTTTGTTCCCATAAAATAGAAAATGACTCAAACGCATATTAGAATTCAATGTCGAGCTTTATTTTTGCCAAACAAAGAATCAATACTGAGATTTATTTTGTGCTTTTATTTTTTTTTATTTCTCTTACCGAATAACTATTAATTCAGTACTCATCTAAAATACTAAATCATTGTCCGTAAGACACACTTGACTTGAATATAGTTAGGGATGGCAATAGGGAGGCGAGCTAAGGGAAGGGGACCGACATCTAAGTATCTTTCCCCGATAACCCGCATATGTTCCTATCCCTTCCCCATCCATGTTAGAATTACCTGAGGGGATGGCCGAATGGGATGGGGTCTCCAAATAATAACAAAGGGTCCCGAAAATCCTAGATCACCAAGTAGTTGATACATTTTTTTAGTTTCTTAACTTAAATGAGAACGATCATAAATGGGTCTTATTTCATTCTACTCCATCAAACTTTGGGTATATATAATATTTAAATAATGCTTTTTAAAAATTTCAAATAATGTGATTTTTTATATAATATTGACGTGAATGTTATCCGTGAGCAATGATACCTCTTAGTCACTGACTAAGGCATGAAAAACATTGCGAGCTAGACTACTTTGCCCCTAATGACGCGATGTGCCACTAAGATATGATGAGATAAAGACAAGTTAGTTATGGTTGCAGCGAAAATAATTTGGAAATGATAAGTGAGACCACGAGAGAGTGGCTTAGAACTTGATTTGTGGATTATAGGTTTGCGAGGTTGTGGACTTTAGGTTGTGGTTAAGTTTAAATTACATTAAAGTCTTTTTATTAACTAATATATTATCTTATTTGTATAAATATTTTCATATTGTTATTTACCTCAGTATCTAATATTTTACAATTTAAATTTTATAAACAATTCCATAATAATTCTACAAAAATAAAAATAAAATTAAAATTAAAACGCGGAAAAGGGAAGATAGTGCAGTAATGGGGATTCCAACTTATTCTCATTCATTCCCTAAATAAGAAATTAGATTAAAAAAAATAGTGTTTTCCCTCCCTCAAATAAGAGATTAAATATAAAATTATCTATATACCCTTCTCAAATGAGATAGGGTTATTATCATTTCACTACTTCAAAAATTGACAAATATCAAATGACTACAAAAAGTATTGTCCCCTATCACTTTCCTATTATATTATCATTTTACTAATTTTCTATTACAACTATTAGTTGACTAGTTAGTTGACTAACAAAATGCCAATTTTACCCTTCATGATTAAAAAAAATACTTGAATCTTATTTACAAAATCAGTTATTCCACATTTATTGGATCATCCAAGTTTTATTTCCAACATTAGGATATAAATATGGATCATTTATAAGACAAATTTGTAATCCATATATCATAATTCTAGCAAAAAGAATTATGTTGGTATTTTGTATCTATTTTTATAAATGGATTACAAATTCGTCTTATTAATGATTCCATTTTTATATTTTAATGTTGGAAATGAAACTTAGATGATCGAATAAATGTGGAAGAACTGATTTTGTAAATAGGCTTTAAGTATTTTTTTTTTAATCATGAAGGGTAAAATTAGTATTTTGTTAGTCAACTAACTGGTCAACTTACAGTTGTAACAGAAAAGTAATAAAATAATATTTTTTTATAAAAGAAAATTATAGGAGATAATACTTCTTATAATCATTTGATATTTATCAATTTTTAAAATAGTAAAATGATAATAACCCAATGAGAAAAATTCCTCAAGACCCCATCTCCATAAGGATTTTGCCTTCCCTAAGTGTGGTATTCTATGTTTTATACACAAAATTGAGACTAGTGTTAAACTTGAAGACGTATTGGTTACCTTAGCACGGGCTACTATAAGGATGAAAATGATAATTACCTTAAGGCCATGTTTGCTCCCGGGTAGAGGAGTGAGGAGAGGAAAAAGAATTTGATTTTTTTTCCACTTTCCACTGTTTGATTGGATCAAATTTAAAGGAATTGAATTTCCATTAAAATTCCATTTTCATCAAATTGAAGAACTTGTATTCCGTATCAATGGGTAAGGATTTCAAATTCCTCATCTATTGGATTATTAAATTTCAATATTATTCTCTACATAAAATTAATTTTAAATAAGTTAAAGTACAAATAATTTATATTTATTTTCTTAAATTAATAGGATAAACTTATTTGAAAAAAGAAAAAGTAGTAAAGTGATTGTCGGACAGTCACCAGAGACTCGTCAGAGTTTCACCGAAGATGCGTTTCACCATCAAAATTAGTACCAATGGAATCCTCATGAGTCGATCTACAACTTTATGAAATTAGAAATGCTAATACACATTGTTATTTACCTCAAATCGCGTTTACATGTTTGGAAAAATTTTAATTCTCATATTTTTCGACCATATACTGTATTTTCTGCAAGATAATACTTCCAATGAGTAAATCGTCCATTTCCGATCATTATTATGTATTTAATGCAATAAAATAAATGGTTGTCAATGCCAGTGGTGCCGGCGGCGGTCAACTGCTGTTGAGGACCTGATGCTGTAATTTAAAAAAAAATTCTCTATTTAACTGGGTAATTTCAATAGCTAATATATTATTATTTTCAATAATTATAAATATTTAAAAACTTCCTTGAATATATAACTAGTTATTGCAATGTTACTTATTTTGATTATAAAATAATAATGAATTAATTAAAAATATAGTATAAAATTAAATGTTTTGTTATTAATTTATTTTCTAGATTAAATTAATTTATAATTTAATTATTTTTTATTTATTAATAATGTTAACATTAAAGACTATGGATATATTTATCTGAATAAAAAATATATAATATTTTTTCCTTCCAAATTTAATGTGGAACCAAACAATAATAATTAATTCTTTCGCTCCGCTCCTTCAAAGTTCAAACCAAACACCACCAAACTCTTTTTATCCTCATTTATTAGAACAAAAGTGCATAAATTATTAACAGACGGCTGTCATAGGGCCACGTAGAAAAAGGCTTTTAAATTTGGCCTCAATACGCAGCGTTTTTTCACTTTGTGGTTTCTAAAGAACCGTCAGACAAAAGACGTGTGTTATTTTATTTTATTTTGTTTATTTATTTATTTTTTAATGACGAAGACGGTGCCTGGTTAGGTGAGCTTGCGAATGACATGTGTAGCAGACATTACTCCATTTCACAAAACTGAAGAAGAAGAAGAAAGAAAGATGGCCGTGATGGAGAATTCAAAACCAACGGTGGACATCAACGCACTGAAGTTCACGTATCCGGGAATCGACGGCCATCCTCCGCCGGGGTCCACTCCATTAATCAACGATTTCACTCTCACTCTCAATGCTGGAGACCGGTGCCTCCTCGTCGGATCCAACGGCGCTGGTTTATTCCATTTTTCCTCTTCTTTTACTTTAATTGTTTGTCATAAACTGAAAAAAATTGATAATTATTTATTTAATCGATTAAATACAGGAAAAACAACGATATTAAAGATAATTGGAGGGAAGCACATGGTAGAACCAGAAATGGTGAAAGTACTGGGAAGGTCTGCTTTCCACGACACCGCTTTGACTTCGTCTGGTGATCTCTCCTATCTTGGAGGAGAGGTTGGTTATTTTTATTTTATCTTTTAATTTTTAACCCCCAAAAAAAAAGTTTATTTGAAATTCTCACTAAAATATAAATTCAGTGATCCAAAGTGAATCTTGACTTGCATTGGATGAATGTGACTATATTTTGTTGTAGCAATATCATATTGAGTTAGCGTTTGTTTAAGATTTAGGTTTCATGGTTTTTAATGCACCACTGCTGTGAATATTGAAATGGAATCATTTGTGGCTAGCTGTTAGCTAAAGAGTGTCTAGCAAACTCCTTAATGGTTGTGATTTCAAAATTAAGTGGAAGCATGATAATTAAACCAAATATAGCTATGCTTTTGCAGTGGAGGCGAGAGGTTGCATTTGCTGGGTTTGAGGTTCCAATTCAAATGGATGTGTCAGCGGAGAAAATGATTTTTGGAGTTGCAGGAATTGATCCACAGAGAAGAGCTGAACTGATCAAGGTGAAAATCTTATGACTTCTCTTTTAATCGTAGCTGCTAACCTCTATTGATTTCTGGGGCTTGGCCAGTATTTAAAAGGAAAAAATATATATATGCATCTTGTTTTCTTGATTGTTTAGGTGTTAGACATTGATCTATCATGGAGGATGCACAAGGTGTCTGATGGTCAGAGAAGACGTGTTCAAATTTGCATGGGCCTCCTCAAGCCATTCAAGGTATTTCCTTCTTTCAATACTTCAATTGTATCAGCTATATTTGGTTCATTCCTTATGCTTTCATTTTCTCGCTTTGTGGAATTCTTTAGAATCTTTATATTCTTAAGAATTTATTCATGTACCTTCCTCTTACCTAGGTTCTTCTTCTGGATGAGATAACTGTTGATCTTGATGTGCTAGCAAGAGCTGACCTCCTTAGGTTTCTGAGAAAAGAATGTGAAGAGCGCGGTGCCACAATTATCTACGCAACCCACATATTTGATGGTCTGGAGAACTGGCCATCACATATTGTATGTCTTGGTTTCTCGTTTTCAAAAACTATCTAGTATTGTAATAATATCTTTTAAATATGGGTTATTATATATACTTCTCACCGTCAAAACTCTTGCATTATCCGCAGGTGTATGTAGCTCATGGGAAGTTGCAATTAGCAATGCCAATGGATAAAGTTAAGGAGGCTAGCAAGTTGTCACTAATGGTTAGTTTTCCATATCTAAACATGGAATCTCGACTTTCTGCCCTCACCTTTTCATCGTTGATTGAGATGGCTTTTCTTAGCTTATTTTAATTTTGATTCTGTGCTTACTTTCTTAGTTAAAATTGCCTAACTTGCAGAGAACAGTGGAGAGTTGGCTGAGGAAGGAAAGAGATGAGGAAAGGAAGAGAAGGAGAGAGAGAAAGGCAAGTGGTCTTCCAGAATTCGATAAACAAATTCATGGAAGCCGTGTAACTGGGGATCCTGCCCAGGCCGCGGTTCGTGTAATGAACAATGGTTGGGCAGCAGGAAGGCTGCACTCCACAGTTGCCGGTGAAGAAAACTTTGTTCTTAGCACAAACAGAGTTCTGAGGTAGTATATTTGTTTATCTCGAGCTCAAAACAGGTTCTGTTGCCGCATTGGTACATAGTTAAAAAATTGGTTTTGAAGATTATAGCAGGCTCTCAATTGCCTAGGCTCTCTCATCCAGCAGAATGACAGTTGACAGAACAGGCAAATTGTGCTAGCGAATGTGCATCGTCTATCTGTATGACAACTGATTTATTTATACATGTCTTACTATTGTTCCTTTTGAATCTGAGTTTACACAATAAAATCAAATGTAATCAGCAAAGATCATCTGATTTATTTAACGAAATCAGATGGATTATCAAGTCTTTGCTCTTTGAGCTCTCAATATCAATAAAATTACAATGTTACGTGATTCGAGAATGTATGAACTTAATTCAATTGCCATTGCTTTGTGTCATTGTTTCCTCAAAGCTTGACTTGGCGGCGGTTGGGGTTGTGGTCGTGTATGTGAATCAACAATGTGATATATGGTTTATCTGAAGACAAAGCAATCGGCCGTCTTAGCTCAGCCGGTAGAGCGCATGGCTTTTAACCATGTGGTCGTGGGTTCGATTCCCACAGACGGCGTATTTAAGTTTATTTTCTACTTTTTTTTTTTTGGCCCTTATCGTAGTCGGCCCATAAGCCTGATTACTAGGCCATATTTGTTGGTTTTTCTTTTTTTTCCTCTTAAAAAAAAAATCCCATATTTTGTTTCTTATTTTTGAAAGCTTACAGTATGAATTAATTGCCTTTACTATGGTCGTTATAATTTGTATTTCTTTAGGTAAATTTGGTTATAACACAAATCTAAGAGATTCTTTTGCATTCTATCATTTTCCTATTTCACAATCTCTCTGTTTTATTGGTAACCAAACAGCAGGAATGCAGCATAAACACATAAATATAAACTTTATTTCAAATCCAAATTCATCTTTAAACTTCTTATTATTGCAAAATGCCCCACCACATTCAGCTTTGTAAATGGACAAAAGCACGGTCTCAACCATGTTCATTTCACTTGAATGTGAGGACGCTACAACAAGCGGACGAGAGTTTCTTTATAATAAATTCATTTCAGTGATATTTACCAATTCCAGTATGAATAAATCCTAGTTAACAGATGCTTATTAATTAAATCCAAATTCTCGTTCCCTTACAGGCCATTAGTCGCTATGAGTCTACTGCACACACTTATAATATACATATGTACATAGGCGCAGATCTATCTTATCCGCTTAGCTGCATATACTTATATGTCATGTTTGGTTTGAAGAAAAGGGAGGAGAAGAAAAGATTGGAATAGAGAGGAAGGGAGAAAAAAGTAATGGAGAAGAGTTGTGAAATTAGATTTTGTTGTTTGGTTTGATATAAAATTTAATAAGGAAATGAATTATAATTTTTTTCTTTAGACAAATTTATCATTTACCTTAAATATTAAACTATTTATATTAGTAATAATATATATATATATATAATCCTTTGTCAGGCCAGTAACCTCAAGCCGATCGTTTCCAACCGATATACTAAAATAATCTCAAATTATGTAGTTTATATATATATATATATATAAAATAAGATGCGGTCCGGTGGCCGGCGGCGGAGGTCCGGCGAAGTCTGGCGACTTTCCGGCGAAGCCCGAGTGTGGTACGGCGACCTTCCAGCATGGTCTGGCGGTGGTCCGACAAGGTCTGGTGGTGGTCCGGCAAATTTCCGATGGAGGTCCATTTATAATATTAAATCAATAAAATAAAATTATAAATAATAATTATTAATGGCATTAAATAAGTTAAAAATTGAAGGGTAATTTTGAAAACTTTAGTTTCTAATATAAGAGGAATTTAAATTCTTCACTATTTAGTATGGAATTCAAATTCTACATTATGATGGATATTAAATTCTAATAGAAATTAAATTCTTATATATTTTGTCAGACCAAACAATAAAAATAAAAAGAGAATTTAAATTAATTTCCTCTCCTACATTTTCTCCTCCCAACCAAATACCACCATAATATATATACATGGATAGATAGATATAAATCTATCTCATCCATCTAGCGGCTCCTTTTTTAACTCAGTGATTCATTAACTCTGTGGTTGGGCGCAAGTCATTGATTTAGATCCGATAAAAGGCTTTTTGGCATTTTTCATTTTTTTTTTAAATCAAGTGGTAATGTTTATATTAAAAGGGAGAATAAAAATAGTGTTGATTTGTAATTTAAAAAAAAGTAATGTCAATTCGTAATTAAAGAAAAAAAAAGTAACCAACTTTAGAATAATGTAATTTTAAACTTTCGAATTTAATGATAATATCTTTAGAATGAGTAAGAGTATAGTAATTACAATAGTAATTCGACTTCCAAAAGAAAAATAATTGGACTAAAACACTACTTTTTTCATTATACTCTCACTATCAGCCTCTTCATTTTTTATAAATTTTATTTTATGAACCAGAAAAATTTTCTGTTCATGTTGGTGCAAATTTTGTCCCAAATTATTATGTAGTAATTACAACAAATGATGGTCCTCTTAGGACTAAGCTTCCTTTTTATTGAATCTGACAATGATGAATTTCTTCTTTGGACTGGTCTTAATGGGTTTTTGGATTTTCTCCTATGAGTCTACTTCCTTAAGTGATGAGAATGAATTTTATCAGATGATACTCTACAAACATAAGAAAAATATTAGAGACTATCTTTCCCTGCATAAATCTTCCAATGGTCAAACTAGTCATCGAATTTTTGGAAATATAAATTTAAAATAAAGAATTTTAGTGAGAGAACGTAAGCATTTTCCTCTAGAATATTTTGTATGAGAATATAAGGCATATATATAGGCAAAATTGATTTGACTTAAGTCATATTTGCTTTAATGTCAAGCATCATTATATAAGAATAATACTTTAATGCAATGCATTATAATATAATACGAGCTCTCAAATGCACCCTAAGAGTTCTAAACGGATGTTGGAAGCTCTACTATTGGACTAATCACATTCGGCCCACGCCACACTGCTAACCCATCCAATGGTCAGTGGGCTAAATACACAATCTTTTGTGTTCATGTAACCAGAAAACACAAAATTTAACATAAAATTGCACTTGCAAGTTCAAGTTGTAGCGGACAATTGCTGGCTAGGATTCCTGACTTTCAAACAAAACGAAAGGATCATCATCATCTTCTTGGTATATATTCAAGTTCCTTCGTCGACTGTCCCTATACACCCTACAAGCCCATCTGTTAAATGGTTCTCAATCTTGCGTCGAGTGTACCAGCAAATAGAAAGATAGAACATATATATCCTAACAGAATTTTGTTGCCATGCCTTTAGGCTTCTGAAATCAAAATGTGAAGTGGGTCCATATTTGATATTACCTTTCTTTTTTTTTTTTTCATACCGAAGGTTCCTTATTGATGACATATTTGATAAGGGTATAAATGCCCGATATTTTATATATGTATGTATATACTTTTCTTTCTGTACAAGCAGATGGGATTTTTTTTTTCTTTTGTTTTAAATCTGTCTCCCTCGTTTGGAGCACGCACTTATCCTAACAGAACCTATCACCGGCCTATTGTTTACCAAAACTGTCACCTTTTTTTTTATTTTCCCTTAAAGTAAAATCGGAATACCAAATGTATTTGAAACTTGGAAGGTAATTATGTATAAGCTTGAAATGTGAGTATCATGCCGCATAAATAAGGGAAACCTGTGGTATAACTGTGGTACTGTGTCATAGTTGTATCTAGTCGTTGGATGTCGATGGACTCCACTAATTTAAGTGCATCCAACGGCTGGATGCAACTGTGGCACGGTATCACAGTTGCACTGTAGCCTAATCCAAATAAATATGTTGGAAGAGAAATTAGGGATGGCAAAAATCCCCACGGGGACGGGTACATGGATAATTTTATACCCAATTTTTTATTCGAGGAAGAGATGGAAAAAATTTTTTACCCAAATTTTTATTCGGAGAGGAGACGGGGATGAGGTGGAATCCCCATCCCCTACCCATTTCCCCATTTTAATTTTTAATTTTATTTTTAAAATTACTAATAAATAAATAACAAAATTATAAATATTGTTAAAAATAATAAATATCAAAATATTTATATTATTAAACTTTTAAACTTAATTAACTAATTAAAGTATTAAATTTTTAATCCAAACCACAATGATACTACAAAGAGCTGCCTAATTATAATTTGCAACAATAATAAAAATAATTTTTTTTTCTTTTTATTGTAGAATTATGAAGATTGAGTCATTAACAAATATAATTATTTTAATAATTTATATTTTGAATGTGACTTTTAAATGAATTAATATTAATGTAATATATATTTTGAACTTTATTTTTATCTGAATTTTTTATTTTAATATGATTAATTTAAAATAAAAAATAAAAAATGTATTAGACTATTAATTATTCGGGGACCGGGGACCCTCGGGGATCCCCTGTTATTATTCGGGGAGGGGATGGGGATTCTCTCAAGCAATTCTAACGGGGAGGGGACGGGGACATATGCAAAATATCGAGGATGGGTATGGGGAAATTGGTCCCCTCCCCTCCACTCCCCATTGCCATCCCTAGGAGAAACATGTGGTGCAACTGTAGTACCGTGTCACAGTTGCATCTAACCGTTGAATGTCGATGGACTCCACTAATTTAAGTGCATCCAACGGCTGGATGTAATTATGGCACGGTACCACATTTGCACCGTAGCCTAATCCGCATAAATATTTTGGTGATGAAACGTTCCTTATTTCTAGGGCACCCCAAAAAAAATGTCACATGTGATGTGATCTTGTTGTTTTTGTAAATAAAAGTTACTGATTAAGTAGATGGTGTCATGTATTATAGCATTGTTTATAATTACATAAAAAAATGTGGGATTTTGCTGCAAAAATAAAAGCCCCACAAATTTTATTCTAACAGTAACACCCTTTCTCTTTGTAGTTCTGATTTGATTGCCCCCAAAACTCTTTGTATCGTATGAACACATTAACATTCTAAAAACACTAAGTGGGCATATGAGGCAAAGTTTCACAAAGTAATTATTTCTGCTTTCAAGATTTTCTTTTAATGAACAGACCATTCACATTATGCTCGATTTTGAAGCGATCAAGTATGATAAAAATGCATGCATTTATGATGAAAAAAAATATTAAAGCTCAGAACAAACGCACATGGTGCTCTGAACACATCCACCGACAAATGGGTGGCACTGTTTGCATTTTGCCCATTTCAGGATGGTTTTTGCCTTCAACAACTTTCTACTTGCCTCCACTCTTCTTGTTTGGTAATTATTTGACTTGTCCTGAGCTTGAAGTATTCAAGTTTTCATGTAGAAAATTTGGTGAAATTATTATAATTAATATGTAAAAAAAATGAAATTAATTATCTCAAAGTATAACAACTTTAGCATTATTGCTTATAACAACATTAGCATTATTACTCTTAACAATAGACAATTGAGACATTGAAGATTAATTATACCATATATAGTAAATCATATCAGCTGCGGGCTACATGTTTTTTTAGTTTGTTCCTGCAGCCACTTCAGCCACTACACTTTCACCCACGAGACTGGCTTTTACTATTACCACCAGCCCCGGTAAACAAGTCAAACAAAACAAAAACAGTAAAAACTGAAAATAAACAGAAGTTACCTCACCCACACACACTACATACTTTGTCACTTGTTTCTACTACCTATCACCATCATTTCGATTTTTTTGATTTTGACCCACTTTTACTTTAAAAACCCCTAACACGACCCCCCATAACCCCCTTTTCCTTCGCTTCAATTTTTTTCCCGGGAAAATAATGGAGAAAAAATCTTGGAAGGCGGGAAACATGAAAATGTTGAAAAAATATTAAAAATCACTAGACGCGGAAATTCTTTCCCGAAAAGGTTTGACCGAACTGCCAATTCGCTGGCGCCACGTTCCAAGAGGTTGAGGTTCTTCTGTCACTGCCCGTGACTCTAAACGAAAGTGCCTGGCCCACGAGCTGAGAGTTGGATTGCCAGTTTTGCCCCCAGTTGCGGCTCATGCTCAGCCATTGGGTGTTGGCCCCTTTCACGCTCACGCGCACGATATCCCCTGCGCCCGCGACGTTGGTGACCAAGACCAAGTTGAAGTAACGGAAACCGTTAATTGTGAATCTGATTCCGCCTCGCTTTCTGCAGGGCACCCTGCAAAGACAAATAATAATAATAATTAATACAAAAAATAATTATTATTATTAAAAAAATGGGTTACGTCAGAGTTAAGACTTGCCCTAACAGTGCCCTACGGTTTGCGGGCAACTTTTAGGGGCCGTTTGAAGACGAAAACCTTGACTGGTTAAAATAAATTAAAAAATTAAAAAATAAATATTTCAGTAATTAGGTACAAGGTCCCAAAAAATTTGTGAACAGACACACGCGTGGGAGAACGTGAACTGTGCCCCAGATTTTCTGACTTAGAACCACCGGCCAATCCTGATTTTCCGGTAATATTTGAGAAACGTAAAATTACTAAAGCACCCTTATTTTATTTGATGACAATGTCCTTGTAGAAAGTAAACAATTACATACGTGCGAGCATATTTTAGTTATAAAAATAATTATAATTTATACAACACCGAAAAGTACGAGGGTGAAAAGGGCAAAAGGGCTGAACGGTTTGCCGTTGGCTATGTTGGGATAAACGGCATAAACTACTGATCAGTAAACTTATTTCCAGGTTCTGTTTGTTTGCGAAGAAAAGAAAAGGGAAAATATTAAAATAAAAACACATATTAAACAACCCGACTTTTTCCCGAGTTTCCGGTATTTCTTCCAAAGAAAACATTCAAACAAAACTTCGAGACAGAGAAACGAAACCACAGATTAAATAAATATGTAAACTTTAGAAGGGGCATTTGAGTAAAATCGACAGTAACTCTAACACTCACCTGCGGTAAGAAACGGGGACGATACCAGCGCGGTACTGGGCGAGCTTGAGGAACATAGGCATGGCCAGATCGAAATGAGGGCGAGGAGGGTTGCACCACCCGCCATTATCGGAGGGCTGAGCGAAGTTCGGGGGACAAAAGTTGGTCGCCGTGATCAGAATGGCCGGGCTACCCGGGTTACACCATTGCGGGTCGCCGCCGCACTTTAACTCGAAGCACGCGCCGCAGCTCAAGCCGTTGTTGAACAGCGCCGTGCTGAGAGCCGCCGTGTTCACTCCGTAGCCCTGGCTGTACAGATTCCCGTACCCACAAGCACCACCTGCACAAAAAAATATATACACATATCACCGTTAGAAAAGCTCTTTGAAAATAAACAAAAAAGAGAAATGAGAAATGGAGAGATGTAAGGAGATCTAACTAAAGCATACCCATAGTGCCGGAAGCGTCGCTGCCACCGTAAAAAGTGGCGTGGGCCGATTGCCAGGGGCCACCGGCGAAGACACCGGGAATCTTGGCGTTGGCCGTCGCAAATAAGGAGAGTGCCAGTGAGAAAAAGCAGAGCATTCTGAAAAGAGCCATTGTTGGAGTTGAAGAGAGGGAGACAGAGAGTTGAGTGAGTGAGTGAGTGAGGGAGCGCGCTGGAGGTGGCGAATGGAGAAAGCGGGAAGGAAGTGGGGGTACTTAAAGGGGTACGTTAGGGTAAAGAGTGAAAAAAGAAAAAGGGTTAGTGAATGTAATTTAGTGCCCCCATTTGTTACTGCTAGTCTTCGTCGTCTCTTCAGATCTATTCTTTTTTAATTTTAATTATTATTTTTTTAGTGGGCCAATGGGGAATTACATGCGACCCCACACATGGGGGGTAGGGCGATCAAATGGATGGCACGGCCATGTGCTGGTTGATTGAAACACGGGGGCTTTGGTTTCTTCGTGTTCACACTTGATGCGAGTTTAAGCGTCGTTAGATGGTAATACTTTTAGGTTCATTGCTTTGACTTCTTCTATCATCCATTACGTTGAATATATTCTATGGACTTAGTTGAGTGAATCAGTGAATATGTTCTACTTTTTATGACTGGTGTTGTGAGTAAAAAGATGGTAAAGTTGAGATTCGGATTAGTTTAGTTGGTCCTCCTTCCTTTTTTTTTTTTTTAAATTTTTTGTGGTTTTGGGCTCAAGCTCAACCAACAAAAAATAAATAACTAAAAAAATTAATTTATTTAATGATGATAAATAATTATCATCGTTGATAATAAGTCGTATTAAAGTTAATTTAAAATGATCCTAGGGCATATTTTTGTTCTTTGTGAATGCATTTTTCGCTAATAATAATAGTAATAATAAAAAGAGAATAAAGTTAATTTTAAGCTGATAATAATTAAGATAATATAGTGGGAACATGCGAGATAGGCAAGAATGTTGAAAATGGTAAGTGATGAATTTTATCCTTTTACGATAAATATTTTGTCAAGAAGATAAGTCGGTTTGAATTCTTTAAATAGAAATATTAAACAAATTAGGCAGCTGACGACATGCACTGTCGCATATCATTTAATCAAAGCCAACTTGAACCCACTTCACTTCGTTTCCAAGCGGCGCTATTATCTCACCGTTGGGATTTCATCACACTTTTGGCCTTATTTCATTTTTTTTTTTCTTTTATCTTAATTTTTATTATTTTCCATTTTTTTTTTAACAATGACCTTTTCAAGTGAAAACCGATGCCATGTCAAGGGACCCCAATGAAAAAAGCTACTCGCCAAAATTGGATGAAAATTAAAAAAAGAAAAAGGAAAAAGCCCAAATGGAGAAAACCGCGTAAATTGTGGGGACCATTTTGTCCTTTCCTCTATGAAAAAAGCTACTCGCCAAAATTGGATGAAAATTAAAAAAAGAAAAAGAAAAAGGAAAAAGCCCAAATGGAGAAAACCGCGTAAATTGTGGGGACCATTTTGTCCTTTCCTTGCAGTAACATAACAAAACCAACAGAGACCATGTTCGTATTTGGTATTTTGCTTGCTGCTCTGGATGCCCCTCACGCTATGTGGGACCCGCGTATGCTTTTCACGCGGCTACTCGCTTCCCCATTCTTTTTCCGTTCAGGCTTTTTCTGAATAAAAAATATTTATTTATTTATTTATTTATTTTACTATTTTACAGCATTTAATAAATTATTTATAGCAACTCTATCTAAGTAAAGGTCGAAAGGACGAGGGCGTGCCACGTCTTACTTTGTTCGGTGGGATTTTGGTTATTAAAGCTTCATTTTATGAATTAAAAATTTTTATGAGTTTAAAACAAAAACATATTTGTAAAAACGGCATTAAAGGGGAATAAATTTTGATGGGAGCAGAAAATTATTAGTGAGAATAATTCAGATTTTTTTTTTCAAATTAATTCAAGCATTCATGAAATCTGAACATAGAATTTGAGCCATAGAAAAACTGCTTCCATTTATGAGTGAGAATAATAAATATGTTCTTAAAACTCAATAAGAAACACTAATCTCCAACTTATTTTTTTGTTTTTTGTTTTAAATACTCACAAGCATTTTGAAGTGTCACTTTGATGGGCAGTCGCATATTGGCATTAACCCTATTCAATATTACATCAAAGCCATAATTCCTATCCATTTGTTACCAAACATTATTTTCAACATAGAATTTGAGCATTGCATTGACAATGACAAATTTCATATATTGTGACCATGAAAACAAAATATATAAAAAAAATTCTTCTATTTTTTTCATTAGATTTCCTGATGGTTTAATATTTTAATTTTTTTGTCAGATTCAATTTTTATTTCATTTATTTTTATTTTAGTTATACCTACCAATTTAAATTTATCGAGTCGCTAAATCAAAGTTAAAGAGTCCTCGATTTTTTTCTTTTTTTTTTATTTATCATTTTAAATTAAGACTCAAGTTAAGTTTGGTATTAAAGTTAAGGGGCGTTTGATTTACAACAATAGCAATATAAATTTACTCGTTATGTAAAATGGATTGATTCAGTAGTTGTGGGTGCTAATTAATTCAGTTAATAAAATCTTTTAAATGAAAAAAATGATATCGGATTCGCATTCCACTCACGTGGGAGAGAAAGAAATTGAATGTCACAAAATTATAATAAAAAAAATTACTCAGTAGTCGATAAACATTAATAATTTTAAAATAAAATTGTGTGATGTCTATCCTCACGTATAGTGATGAGTATACTTTTGCATACGGGAAGGGTCACAACAAAGACAAAAAGGGCAATGTGGCCTCTCCCCCATCCCTTTACTCCGGTAAGCCAAAAGGCCAAAGGAGGAATTTGTAAATGGTCATATTTCTAAAATATATATGATAATTTAATTGGGAAAAAAAAAAGAGTCCAAAATCTGAAAACTCAAATGCATGTGAATCGAATTATTGTTTTGGTTTCTTCTTTTCTTCCCCCAAACTTCTTCCCCCCAATCTAAAGAACCCACCTCCATGTGCCCTCACTAATTGCTTTATATTATTTTTAATTTTATTTCCTCCAATTTAAAATATATTTTTAATACATTAAGGTATACTTTATAAATTCCATCCTTAAAATAAGATATCTTATAATTGTCTCATCTCTCGTGTACTCATGCATGTGTCGTGGATAATGTTTAAAAAAAAATGGGAAATTGTATAATGTTAGTTAATGATCGTTTATGAATAAAACATTTAAGAATATCTTGTATATCTTTTATTTTGGAGCTACTATTATTGGGTTTCTTATCCATCCTTTTCTTTGTTATTTAGTGGAATGAACAAGATTGATAGACTTCTTCAATGCTTATTGGATCGTTCATTCATACATATGAAATGCTTATTGGGTTTCTTGTTGTATGATAAAATTAATCAAGATTTTCTTATATTTTAAAACACATCTAAAATCATTTTTAGTGTTAAAAAAGAAAAAAAAAACTCGATTTAGCTAATGGGTCAATATGTTGCTTTCATCTGCAACAATTAATATTGTGCTACAACATTCCCAATTTCTCGTTGAACTATTGATCAGTCTCACCAACGGTGCCTCTGGTGTTTGGTGTTCATTAATTGAAATCAAAGATGCTAAGTAAGTTGCAGATATCTACAAGGGTTGATAACGTTTGGATCCCTAACATCTTACATTCTTAAAAAAATAAGGACACTAATGTCTATTTATATAAAATAGGTCTCTGATTCTTATCTTTAACAATCACAACACAAGATAATATTTTCTTTAATCTGAATCCTAAATAAATATGAATTAATTTGACTAAATCTGCATGCATAAGTATGTATCAATCTAAATAAATTGTTTATTTTTTAAGCACTTGATTCAAATATCTTAAAATTAAAAAATTGATTTTACATATTTAACTTCATGAATATTATCAATAAGAAAAGATGTATAAGAATCTAATAAGATTAAAATATGACTCTTATATGAATCAATTGTGTTTATCTAGATATAACTTATCAAGTTTGTAGTGTTAAGTTGTGAAACAAATGTATTTAAAATAACTCATCATTGAGTAAAATCGATTCATACTTAGGTAGCGTTTGTTTTTTTGTCTGAAATCCAAATGAGCCTGAATTTTTCTAAAGTCTAAATACGAAAATCTAAATGACATATTTGTTTTTTTTAATATTTGAATATAAGTGGGACCTTATTTGTTTTTACAATAAAAAAAATTCTTAAACTTGGTTATTTGATATTTATGTCCTTATAAATTAAAACAAAAAAAAGAGGATTAGATTTTATAGTTTAGGAAATAAGTTATTTTATAGAGATATTTTTATAATATAATATTTACTTGTCATTCAGACATTTTTCTATTAAGATAAAAGTCACAAAAGTTTATTTTTTCTATTCAGATGTAAATGTCTGAAAATCATACATAAGTTTAAAAAAACAAACAAGTATATTTTAGAAAAATGTATGAAATTAATATAATTTCAGACTTCAGACATTTAACAAATAATCTCTTAGTCTTCATACATAATATTTAATAAAATACTAGCTAATAGGTATTTTGGTCATTTCACAAAGAGTCGAAGACCTATTTGATATAAATGGACGAACTATAATCCTACTTTGTAAAAACTAAGAATGAAGGGACCCAAATGGTATCATACCGAATCCAAAAACATAGTATAGAGTAGAGAGTCCCAGTCACCGACGACCAACCCGATCTACCAAATCGGCCACGTCATGGGTGTGAATTGAAGTGAACTCCACCAACACATCACCAACCCCATGAACCCACAAGCATTGCCGAGACATGTGAAGGTGCCATCAATAAAATATTCAGTACTTGCTCAGATTTTGCTTCTTTCTCTTTTCACGTTCAATTGCTTAACTACTAATAATTATGCTCACGGTTGTACTATTTGTGCCCAAATATTTAATAAAAGGCCATTGAAATGTCAAAACTCATAAGTGCTTTCTTTTGGTGGGGTTGTTAAGGACTTCTTAATTACTAGCTTCTACAGTTGTTGCATGGAAAATATTTGTATGTATAGTAGCTGGGTGGTTCGATCAGAAGAAGGTGAAACGTTTGGGTAGATCAAATTGTATATCGTAAAGGATGTAATTAGGTATTTTTGTTCTATTTGGAGCGTCTCTCCAAATTTATGCTATATCTCCCAATTTTTTTGTTACATATGAATTGTATAGTAACCATAACCTGAATTAAACTCAAAAAATTGCATTTAGTAGAGGTTCTCCGATCTTGGTTGTCAACTCAAAAAATTAACATTTTTTTTTTTGAAGTGGCTATCTATCAATTGATCTATCTATCTCTATACATAGATATATATAGAGGTGGCAATTTGGGTCAGGATTCGTTTATGCGATTCGATTCGGTGGTAATTAAATGGGTTTGGGTTGGAAAACATTGATTCGTTTAATAAATGGGTGAATTCGATTCGATTCAATTCATTAAACGAATCGAATACGGGTTTGAATATATCAATTCGTTTATTCGTTTAGGATTCGTTTGATAAATGGGTTATAAACGAATCAAATACAATCCATTCGTTTATTATTCGTTTAATTAAATTACTTATTTCTCCTCAAACTTATTTTAATTTTTTTTCAAATTTTAAGGTTAATATAGTAACAATAATAATACAAAATATATAAAGTGAAACAAAAATTAGGGCATAGCCGGCCCTAATTTTTGTTCTTGAAGGTTTCCAATTTCCAACTCCACTCTTCTTTTCCTTCTCTCAGCCGTCTCTTCGCTTCGCCAGTTTGTCTCCACCGTTCACAGCCGACCACAACCATTTCGTTTCGTCAATCGATCTTCGCGTCCTCTCAAAAACAAGGGACCATCTCAGCCGTTCTTCCCTTCTCATCTTGTTTTGTTTAATTAACGAAACAAAGCTTTGGCCTCCACCATCTCACTTTCATCTAACGCACAGTAAACTCCTATTCCCTTCTCATCTTATTTTTTTTCTTTTTAAATTTGTAAGCTATTGAGTTTCCTTTTTTTTTTCGTTGGTGATTATAAATTCCAATACTTAATTATCGGTTCCAGATTAGTAACTATGATAATATCCTCAATCAAATTTGTTGGTATGAGATGTATATTGCACCGATTTGCCGTGTTAATAAGTTATTACAATAGTTGATCGTCAATTTTGTTGACTTAAAAGGGAAGGTTTAAGGACCTTTCCCATCACTGCCATTCCTTTTCATACAACTAATTAATATGAATAAACCAACTTGACATTGTATTAATTTTATTTACTTTTTATGTGCAGGATTCCTATTGAACAAAATGAAGAGAACTAAAGAAAGCACTTGGCTTTTGTAATTTGGATTCTAATTACTGTTATTTGTATTATTAAGATTTTTAAATTTGGTGTTTGGATGTTTATGTATTTTAGGCTCAGAATATGGTTTGATTAATTTGTGTTTTGTAAGATGTTAAATATGTGGGATTTTTAATTTTTATTTATTAATTATATTTTTATAAACGAATCTAGATTCGATAAGGATTCGTTATAGGATAAACGAATAATAAACGAATTCAGATTTGGTTCGATTCGTTTATTAATTTTCTTAAACGAATTAAACGAATCGAATCGAATATTCATTTAATAAACGAATCGAATCCGAACCTTGAGATTTCGATTTGTTTATTAAACGAATCGAATCCGAATCAGTAGAATTTCAACCAAATTCGTTTACGATTCGATTTGAATTCGATTCGTTTATTCGTTTTGCCACCCCTAGATATATAGATATATAATAATTTTCATGTACGAACGCTCTCAATTTTTTTTAATGCGGACATGTTGATGAACTTAATAGAGTTATTTCACAATTTAATAATAGTAAAATCTGACTCTACTAAACCACACAGTTTAAAAGTATATCCGTATAAAAAAAACGAGGACACCCACACTAGAGAATAGGAATGACAATTTTTCCCGATGAGATGAGATCATGCGGGATCTCATCCCATTTGAGACGAGATTGATACGTATTTTTGTCCTATAAAAAAATTTAGGGACGGGAGTGAGATATTTTTTTATCTCACTTGCATATATGGGACGGGAGTGAGATTGACAAATTATATCTCATCCCGTCTCATTGCCGCCTAAGAATGAGAATTTTTCCAATTGGGATGGGATCCCACAAGATCCTATCTCTTTTGAGACGGGATCAGAACATATTTTTATCCCAAAAACATATAGGGACGAGAGTGAGACATTTTTTCATCCCACTTGCATATACGGGACGAGACTAAGATTGGTAAATCCCATCATATCCCATCTCATTGCCAACCCTACTAGAGAATGACTACACACACCATTAACCTCATTTTTCTAGTTAACATAGGATACAACTCAAATGACCAATTGGTAATTAAACATAAAAATATCTAAAATTTTATTAATAACAGAACACGAAAATACAACTCTTACTTCTATTTTTAAATATCTTTAAAAAAGGAAAAATGTATTTTCGGATTGTTTTAATAAACTACTGATAAAGTTATTTTACATTAATTATAAGCCAAATCTAACTTGATTGCTATTTGTTATTTGAGTAC
This sequence comes from Citrus medica, assembly GCA_002013955.2. NCBI lineage: Eukaryota > Viridiplantae > Streptophyta > Magnoliopsida > Sapindales > Rutaceae > Citrus > Citrus medica. The sequence goes on along the minus strand of MKYO02020009.1, from coordinate 416,201 downwards.
AACACATCAATGAAGATGAATAAGAGAGAGGAAAAAAACAAAGAAATGATAAAAATTTGGGAATCTACTTCTCAAAACTAATTATTTTGCTTTTTAAATTAAGCAAATAAAAACCTTTTATAAGCTTCTAAAACTAGTACAAGCAAAAGCACATGCATGCGACGCCCACTAACTATTCTTAAATCTTAAGAGAGCTAATTGACACTTTGGTCTGCTTTCACAACTGTTACAATTGACATATTTGTATATTTCTAATGTTTGTGTG